>CAIGQV010019088.1:10724530-10773830 GCA_903798115.1 Danio jaintianensis
TTACAGTATTAGTTACTGTCAAATGTAATGCCGTCACAGTATTAGTTACTGTCAAATGTAATGCCGTTACAGTATTAGTTACTGTCAAAAGTAATGCAGTTACAGTAGTAGTTATTGTCAAATGTATTCCCAAATTATGTTTAACAGAGCAAGGAATTTCTCACAGTATTTCTGATAATATTTTTTCTTCTTGAGAAAGTCTTATTTGTTTCATTTCTGCTAGAATAAAAGCAGTTTTTAATCTTTTTAAAACTGTTTTCATGTCAATATTATTAGCCCTCTTAAGCAATATTTTGCTAATACTATATTTGCTAGTACTTCAGGAGGGCTAATAATTCTGACTTCAACTGTATATTGAAGAAACACAATTTCGCAGTGTCAGATTTTTCCAATAGGCCCTAGTTTACATATTTGTAACCACAAAACAAGACCAAAATTCCTTTCTGCAGTGTTGTACTTCTGGCTGTTTCCTTGATCTTGCGTAAAACCATCTGACTGTCTGACCTGCCGCGCGGATCTTTGCGCTGTCAACTCTCGAAACACACAACAGTAAATCAGCAGAGGTCATGATGAGAAGCAGCACAGGAAACTCAAGGCTCAAATCAATACTGTGTCCAAAGAATGAAAATCAGAGGTCGGTGCACACTTAATTTGAGTGCCCATGAGATGCTTTTCATATTATCTGTCTGTATAGACGTGACGTGGGGCAGTAATAGCATCTAATTGGTGTGTGTAAACAGGAGCGCGAGGTGAATTATTGAGGATCATGAGGCGAACGCCGCTCAGGAGACACAGGCCACGTTTTTGAAGATCTGTTCTGAGGTTTTGGCAAGGCTGATTAGAGGTTATGACATCCAGACGCAGTCTAAGCCTGCAGGTTTGCATGAGTGATAGCAGACCAAACAGGCCTGACTCGTGCTAATGTGGGATCTTAAGGAACGCTCTGTCTTCTGTTACAGTAAAAAACATGTTTAGCGAAAGATTTACGGTCGTTTGCGCCATTAAGTATTGTATTTTAAAAGCTCAAAAATTAACGATTTAAGCTGTGTGGTTGCTAGGGTGTTCTGTGTGGCTGCAGTGGCATTTCTAGTTGTTTGCTTCAATGTACAGTTTCTAAAGTGTTGGTAGGTGGTTGTTACAGTATGTAGTTGTTCAGGTTTAAAGGTGCAGTATGTAAGTTTGACACCCAGTGGTTGAACTAGGTATTGCACACCTGGTTCAAAACACACGCAAGTGCGGGTTGCCAGATTCAAGTCACCAACAGCAGTGGGCCTGACTATCGAGCCTAAAGGCTGATTTAAGGTTAATTTAAACTGTGTTGTAAGTACAAGCAATGGCACACGATAGAAGGAATATTTTCCGTATTAAAAGAATTTTTTGTCCTAACCAACATCTGAAATTTCTACTTTAGAAAGAGCTTCTATTTCTCACAGGTGAACAACAGAAAACTGACAATGATCACGTCAGGTACACCTCATGTGCTTTATTCAGTGTTAAATGCTAACAATGTGAGTTTGAATGCCATTTTACATGACATTTATTGCCATACTACTGAAAGCAGCAGCAGATAGTTCACCTCAGATCTTGAAAATAAAATAAACCGTTTGAAATTGAACTTTCGGAACTGTGATTCAGTGCAAGCCAACACATATCAGTGATTCAGTGTCTACATTTAATAATGTTAAAGAGGTTTAATATGTATTAATTAGATTATAAACCTTACCATTTCGAGAGTGAGTGCATATTCTGTGCTTCTGCATGGCTGTATTTAAATTTCTGTCGTGTTTTGTCTGGTGCAAACAGCCAAATTGCTCATCACTGCAAATCTCGTCACGTAGCGTGTTGTTAGGACACGGGGTTACAATGTAACCTGCTCACCTAATGTTTATGTTTGTAATATTTATATTATTTGCTAATTAATAACCTCATGTGGAACTCTGAATCTGTGTCTCATTTTGGAGGCTGTTACTGTCCACCGGAGGTTGCATTTTCGGTCACGGAGCCTTTATGACTGAATGAATAAAATATGCGGTTTTCCAACAAGGCAACCCGGGGTGCTGAAATATAATTGGCTAAACTGGCATTGGGCTGGTTAAAGGGACCAAAACAAAGACAGACGTTCCGGCACGTAACGCACATGGTTGCTAGGGGATTGCTGGGGCGATCTGTTTGGTTCTATACAGTGGTGTAAAGGAATGACTTACAAATACTCAAATTATAATAGAGTGTTTTTTCTCAGTAATTGTACTTTACAAAGTAGTTTTAAAAAATGTGTACTTGCTCTAAATACTACTTTTGAGTACTTTTAGAAGTGCTATTTTTCATGCTTTTAGTAGTATTTACAACATATACTTTTACTCTGTTTGCACTACATTTTTAGGCAAGTAATGGTACTTTTACTTCTTGAGTATGGTTTTTCCACCGCTGGTTCTATATTGTTGTTAGGGCATTCTGGGTGCTTGCTAGGAGTTGATATGTGATTGCTAGGGTATTCCGGTTGAACCTCTTTAGTTAAGTGTATCTTCCTTTTTTAAATTTTTTTTATTTTATTTTATGCAACACTCATGCTGACACAAACAAATCAAAATGACCACATTCTTCATCAGCATGTACACTACCTGACAAAAGTCTTGTCGTTGATCCCAGTTGTAAGAGCAACAAATTATAACTTGATTTCTAGTTATATCGTTTGGAAAAGTGGCAGAAAGGCACAAATCATCACAAATACTGCAGAAGACCTACTCGAACCCGCATGGACCCAAGATTCTCACAGAAATCAGTCAAGTTTGGTGAAGGAAAAATCGTGGTTTGGGGTTACATTCAGTATGGGGGCGTGCGAGAGATCTACAGAGTGGATGGCAACATCAACAGCCTGAGGTATCAAGGCATTTGTGCTGCCCATTACATTACAAACCACAGGAGAGGGCAAATTCTTTAACAGGATAGCGCTCCTTCTCATACTTCAGCCTCTACATCAAAGTTCCTGAAAGCAAAGAAGGTCAATGTGCTCCAGGATTGGCCAGCCCAGTCACCAGACATGAACATTATTGAGCATGTCTGGGGTAAGATGAAGGAGGAGGCATTGAAGATGAATCCAAAGAATCTTGATGAATTCTGGGAGTCCTGCAAGAACGCTTTCTTTGCCATTCCAGATGACTTTATTAATACGTTATTTGAGTCATTGCAGAGATGTATGGATGCAGTCCTCCAAGCTCATGGGAGTCATACACCATATTCAAGTCAAGTCAAGTTTATTTATATAGCGCTTTTCACAATGTAGATTGTGTCAAAGCAGCTTAACATAATATTCATTCTGTTTCCACTGCACCATGACTTTATATTCATGGCATTTATATATATTTATATAAATGATCAACTAGAAGTCAAGTTATTATTTGTTGTTCCTAAAACTTCAAAACTTTTGTCAGGTAGTGTACATTATTTTCTGCAGCTGCTTGCTTGAAAACAAGTTTATATTGGTGCATGTCTGTCTGCTGGTTAAATTCAATGTGCATGTGACTTTTTGTACGCGCATGTAAGAGGACATGAATTGACTTAATGGTTAAATAAATGAAGCTAGCTCACAGTATCATGTTACGCCCACTAAAAGAAAGACTTTCCAGTGGCTTTTATTAGAGGTTAAATGATGATACAGTGGAGTTGAACTCGCCGTTCAGGCATGTTTTTCTGCGATGCTGGGTTTTTACGCATACTTGAGCATGCCCTCTAAAAGCCACTAGACTAGTAACCCAATACCATCACGTTAACCTAGAATACACTCCTGTATACACACCTTTGTCTTGTACGGATCAGCAGCATTTCACATTCTGACACAATGCAATGGCTTGCAAACCATTACAACTCTGACCTATTACAGAAGCTTTTGGAAAACGGCTCCATGAGCTCATATCTTTAAAACAGAAAGTTGAACACGGGTTCAGTAATATCCTTTGTGCTGGATAGGTTTCAGTTGGATGGCAACAGCCGGCCACAGATCTGAATTTAATGACCGGCAATGGAGCGCACTTTAAAGAATGGCTGTCCTTGTGCTGTTGTCAGTGATTTGTCAGTCTTACCTCATTTTTAATATGAGGGCACTTCTCCAGTCAGCTTGGAGAAGTGTGAATGTTGGGCAACAAACGCATGTTGTAGTCCTCCAAAACATTGCTAATTGTACTTGGATATTGCAGCAGGGGCTTTTGAAAAGGGGCTGTTGTTTCAAATAAATATAAATTAATAGAACAATAAATTTTAATAAATAAATAATTTAATAAAAAATAGAATCTATATTTTTATATATGGCACTATAGAGGTTTGAAAAAAGCTGAAAAAAGTTGTCAAATCAGTTGCAGTTACCTTACTTACATTTGTAATAGTAATAATAATAACAACAACAACAACAATAATAATAATTATTATTAATATATTTATGTACCAATATTATCATGTCTAAAATATTGGTACATAAATATATAATAATAATAATAATAATAATAATAATAATAATAATAATAATGATTAATAACAGCAATAATGATGATATAATAATAATAATAATAATAATAATAATAATAATTATTATTATTATTATTATTATTATTATTATATTTATGTACCAATATTATATACATAGTAATATTGGTACATAAAAATATAATAATATATTTATTATTATTATTATTATATATTTATGTACCAATATTATTGTCTAAAATATTGGTACATAAATATATAATAATAATAATAATAATAATAATAATAATAATAATAATAATAATAAATACTACTACTACTAATAATAATAATTATTATTAATAATAATAATAATATAATAATGATATAATAATAATAATAATAATAATAATAATAATAATAATAATAATAATTATTATTATTATTATTATTATGTATATTGCTCAGCATAAATTTGTACACCCATTCTGAAAATCAAATAATCAATTTCTCAGTAAATATAGGTCATATAATTTGCTGCATTTGAACAAAACATATTTATTAAACAGATATATTTATTAAAATAACATTTTAGTCACAGAACATCTTTAGAAATAGAAATGTAATAATTTAAATTAGTGCAGTATTATTGCACTATAAAATAACTGTTCAAAAGTAGTTTATAATTTAACTTAATAATTTATTTGAGTGATTTTAAAGATGAATTTTCAGCTTCATTACTCCAGTCTTCAGAGTCACATGATCCTTTAGAAATCACTCTAATATTAATTATTATTATTATTATCATCATTATTATTATTATTATTATTATTATTATTATTATTATTAATGGTATTAGTAATAAAAGCAATAATGACTGGAGTAATAATTTCATTTAAAACTACATACAATAAGTAATAAATAAATATTTAATAAATAAGTATTTAACAATTTAACTTTTTTTTTTTTTTTTTTTTTTACATTTTAATAAATGCCGCCTTGAAGAACAGAATAATTTTCTTAAAAAAAAAAAACATGGAAGAAAATGACCCCAAACTTTTGACCGGTAGTGTATATATGAAGCTTTCGCCTTTTAGCTTCAATGGCAGTATCAGATGGTATTATGAGTGAATATTTGTAAAAGAACCCTCACTTTGTCACTTTCTCTGTTTCTCACATGAAGACTATCACTCTCATGCACACTGCATTGCTGTTTATGTTTTTTTATAGCATCTTTATTGCTTGTCGAATGGGACATGTCCAACAGCTGGAAGGCCTCTAAAATACTTTCCGAGCCAGATATGTGAACATGGCCCATGGTTCTGTTTTCCACTCATTAAAAAACAAGAGCTCGCTCGTCATAAATCCAGTGTCATCTCGGTGCTGCTCGCGTCTGGAGGTCCAGCGTCCACCATCGGCTCTTTGCCATCAGGGGAGGGAATTTAGAGCAGCAGGTTACCCGGGTTTGCGTCGAGCATGCTCACGTAATGCCCTGAAGACTCTGCCGTCACTTCATAAGTATTTTTCTGCTTTCTTGTAAAACAACAGCATCTTCTCTTGAGGAGCAGATAATCATGTTGTATATAATATTCCGTTCCTTGCACAGCTTTTTAAGTCCTCATAGTATTATCAGAAGCCAAAATATAGATTTTGTGTTGCCTGCATATATTTTTAAGACTCTTAAAGTACACATGAAATCAAAACTGACCATATTAATTTTGTTAGCTCACATTGCTAGTTTTGTGGTGAACAATTCATCTCTGAATTGGGACGCAGTGAAGGTCTTGATAGTCCCAATGAAGTCCTTTCTTAGCACTCGATGCACCTCAAGCATGTTAGTGTCTGCTGGTGAGTTTGAGTCGTTTATGTGCTGTTAATGGAGTTTCATGTCATTCAGCTCATACCGGATGACCAAACAAGCATCAGTACTTCTGTTGCTTATATTTAGGGATATGAACACACCCATACCCACTCGTAGTCTTCCAGTACATGAAGGAATAAAGGGATAGTTCACCCACAAATGAAAATGTACTTGCTATTTCAAGTGTTTTCAAATCTTTATGAGTTTCTTTATTATGTTGAACACAAAGTAAGATATTCTAAAAAAGCTGATAACCTGTAACTACTGACTTCCATGGTAGGAAAAGCAAATTCTTTGGAAGTTACAGGCATTTAGCATTCTTCAAAATATCTTATGTTGTGTTCAACAGAATAAAGAAAATCAAACAGGTTTGGAACAAGTAAAGGGGGATGTGGCATTTGACAGAATTGTCATTTTTGGGTGAAATATTGCTTTAATGGTTATGTGGGTGATCAGGGTTCGAGATATGTCCTCATCCCGTTTCTATTGCTAATTATTTTCTGGCTCTGGTGCTCAGTGCAGTAAATCACGAACTGAAAATGAAACACTTCGGGGTTGGAGAGTGTGAACAGCTTAAAGGGAATGCTTTACCCTTGGGCCATCCAAAATTTAGGCTATGGTGGACAGTAACCAAGAATTTTTACTTTTTTACAACCCAGGCTCATTGGAGATACTTGATTTTTTGGGAACCTCAAAATATGTGTAGGGCGGCAAGAAGGTCACTGGTTTGAAGACCCGGCTGGGCCAGTTGGCATTTCTGTGCGGAGTTTGCATGTTCTCCCCGTGTTGCCGTGGGTTTCCTCCGGGTGCTCCAGTTTCTCCCACAGTGCAAACACATGCAGTGTACAGTAGGTGAATTGGATGAGCTAAATTGACCGTAGTGTATGAGTGTGTGTGAATGTGAGAGTGTATGGGTGTTTCCCAGTACTGGGTTGCAGCTGGAAGGGCATCCGCTGCATAAAACACATGCTGAAATAGTTGGTGGTTCATTACGTCGGCTTGCAGTTTTTGTTTTCACAAATCCACTAGAGGGCGCCGTGTACAATTTTGACAATCTCAAATATGTGACTGGGGCATGTTTTCTCAAATGTGCTATTTCTCGCAAATCCACCAGAGGCTGCTGTGTACATATAAGAAGATTTAATTTGCTTTGTAAGACCTAAAAGTATCACAAGGAGGCACAAGTACTAATTTTGTTTTGTCAGGATATGTTTTTAGACTCTCAAAATGCCTATAGCTTGCATTTTACGACTCGTCAAGGACCACAGTTTCAGCTAAAAATAATCGTATTCAATGTTTTACTGTAGAATAAGTCATAAGTAGGTTAACTTATGTTTTGTTTTTTTGCGCAGATTTTTTTTGCCATTTTTTTTTACTTATAAAAACTTACACTACCTGACAAAAGTCTTGTCGTCAATCCCAGATGTAAGAGCAACAAATAATAACTTGACTTGTAGTTGATCATTTGGAAAAGTGGCAGAAGGTAGATTTTTCTGATGAATCATCTGTTGAACTGCATCCCAATCATCACAAATACTGCAGAAGACCTATTGGACCCAAGATTCTCACAGAAATCAGTCAAGTTTGGTGAAGGAAAAGTCATGGTTTGGGGTTACATTCAGTATGGGGGCGTGCGACAGATCTGCAGAGTGGATGGCAACATCAACAGCCTGAGGTATTAAGACATTTGTGCTGCCCATTACATTACAAACCACAGGAGAGGGCAAATTCTTCAGCAGGACAGCGCTCCTTCTCATACTTCAGCCTCCACATCAAAGTTCCTGAAAGCAAAGAAGGTCAATGTGCCCCAGGATTGGCCAGCTCAGTCACCAGACATGAACATTATTGAGCATGTCTGGGGTAAGATGGAGGAGGCATTGAAGGTGAATTGCAGATGACTTTATTAATAAGTGATTTGAGTCATTGCAGAGATGTATGGATGCAGTCCTCCAAGCTCATGGGAGTCATGCACAATATTCATTCTTTTTCCACTGCAGCATGACTTTATATTCTATACTGGACATTATTTCTGTTCAGTGACAAGACTTTTGTCTAAGCAAAGTCAGACCTTACTGTCCTAATTAAATCATTAAAAATCAAGGCATGATCATATTTTATTTTGGTCAAATAAGCGTAATCTAGAGACCTTTGCCTTTCATATAAGCCACTTCTGATACCAAATGATCAGTCAAGTTATTATTTGTTGTTCCTAAAAGTTGAATAGTCAACAAGACTTTTGTCAGGTAGTGTATGTAAATTTATAGTTATTTATTTACTTATGCAAATGTATATAAATATATATTTTATTTTGTTTTTATAATCACTTCAGTAATATTATTGACTTATATGCAAATGTTTATATGATTTCTTTATTTGTGAAGTAATATTTTCTGTTTTTTAGATATATGAGAGTCGTGCTTTGTTGGATCTAATTGGATTAGCATTGTAAACCTTAAATAAAAGTTATTGTTTTTTATTTCATGTTTTTTGTCAAGGAAGTCAACAGGTTACAATACAGAAATATGTATGAATTACATATTTACGTATAAGTAATAAAATAACATAGTAATAACAATTTAGTAATAACTAAATTGAACTTCATTTCTGAAAACTGGACTGACACAGTTTCAATTTCAATTTACTAGAACTTCTATGTTAAGCTGCTTTGACACATTGTAAAAGCGCTATAGAAATCTACATAGTGAAAGCGCTATAGAAATAAAGATCAATTGAATTGAATAAGAATGATTTGTTCATCTGACGGAATTTTGTAACTTATAACACCTGAAAGCTTACATTACCAAAGGAAAAAAAAGAGAAAAATAATAATTGAACAAGAACAGCAGGGTATAGAACAATGTAACGATGACCTTACATAGTTACATTAAGAGATAAGATAATATATTATATATCTATTTTAGCATTGTTAAATCTCAGAGTCCAAAAATTATTACCACTTACTCCATAAAATTGCCCCTTCATGCTTTTTAATTTTATTATTATTTTTTTTTTTATAGTTGTTTTCCATTCTTCTAAAGTGTGAGGGTTAGATTGGTTTTATTTCATGTTTAAAGTTTTTAGTTACTGTACTCTCAAAATCAATCCGCATAAATCTGCATATAGACCATTTCAATGCGGTGATGCCATTGGCCCCATGAACATTTCCTGCTTGTTGTCAAACTATTTAAATAACTGTAACAGGAGTCAATTTAATCATATCTCAATGTTAAAACAGCTGTCATAAAGATATTTATCAATATGTGGACCTTTTAGGATTCTCGGGAGCTATGGAAATTGAAAATGTAAAACAGGAAATATATTAGGACCACTGTTATTGTTTACATCCCTCAAAATGGTCTATACAGTCAGAGATATTAGCCCTCCTATAAAATTAATTCTTTTATATTTTTCCCCCAATTTCTGTTTAACGGAGAGAAAAAATTTTTTCAACACATTTCTAAACATAATAGTTTTACGAATTAATTTCTAATAACTGATTTCTATTATCTTTGCCAAGATGACAGTACATAATATTTGACTAGATATTTTTCAAGATACTAATATTCAGCTTAAAGTGACATTTAAAGGCTTAACTAGGTTAATTAGGCAAGTTAGGGTAATTAGGCAAATCATTGTATAATGATGGTTTGTTCTGTAGACAATCGGAAAAAAAAAATAGCTTAAGGGGCTAATAATTTTGACCTTAAAATGGTTTAAAAAAAATTAAAACTGCTTTTATTCTAGCCGAAACAAAACAAATAAGACTTTCTCCAGAAGAAAAAATATTATAGGAAATACTGTGAAAAATTCCTTGCTCCGTTGAACATCATTTGGGAAATATTTAAAAAGGAAAAACTAAATCACAGGAGGGCGAATTATTTTGACTTCATTTTAGCTGAATCCCATTTTTAAATCAGTTTTTATTTTGTCAGAAAATCTAATCTATAAATTGGTTCTGAGACATTAGCAGAAGAAGAATCTTTGAATCGGTGTTCAGATGTTGGCGGCGCCCTGCTGTTCCAGTCTGCTGATCCCACAGATGGGAGTAGATTTCTCCTTCTGAAAACTTTGCATAACCCCATTCCTCCGTGATTCACCCGTGCCCACCGACTCACCAGAAGTGTTTTCTGGAGCCCAGTTTCCAGGCACAGCAGTGGAACTTTGGTTACAGTAAAACAGGTGGATGATCTGGCCGGAATTGTGGAATCATAATGAATAAACACTGGGAGCAGGAGGAGGAGGATGAATGCAACCTCAAAAATAAAAGCAGAAATCATCACTTTAGACACTTCGGGGCTCTCATAGTTTTCTGCAGTCGTCACATTGCATGGTCAAGGATTTTTATTGCAAACAACAAAATGGATAAAGTATATACAAATAAAACCGAGAATATAGTATGTACAAACTATAAAAAGATAGCTTTTTCAGTAATAAGGGGATTATGAATACAATTTAAGTATTATAACAAAAGTATACAGTCAAAAATGCCACACAATTTCTTCATGATGCCCCAACACAAATCAATTAAGTTAACTTATTAACAGTTAAGTTGTCCCCCCAAAAAACGTAATAATTGTAAATTAAGAATAACCCATTTTAAATAAGTAAGTTGGAAAAGCAGCCAAAGTAATTTTTTGAGAGAGAGGGATGGAGAAATAGGGAAACAAGAGTGCACGTGTAAAGGAAATAAATATTAATAAAGAATATTAAATAAAGCACAAATTTGTGTTGTTTTTTTTTGTTGCTATAAATTGAAATGGTATTTAAATACAGTTCCAGTTCTTGTTTGAAGATGCTAAAAGGGAGTTACATTACGTGCATGGGTTTTCTTTTTCTAGATTGCTTTTGAAAACACTATCGTTTGGGTTTAGGGACGGGCATGGGTCGGTCAGTCAGTCAGTCGACAGCAAGCTGACCTGGTCGGCTGAAGTGTATATTTGTGGATTTATTCGGGAAGAGGACGTGCAAGAGAAATTTGAGATGATCTAAAAAGCGTACACAGCAGCCTCTGGCGGATTTGCAAAAACAAAAACTGTGAGCAGACGTAACTCTGGTTACGTATTTCGCTGTCCCCAGAAATGTAGCCCTGGGTACGTATCCGCAATGAGCCTGGGTTGAGATAATGACTAGGCATGGGCCGGTATAAGATTCTGACGGTATGATAACCTTGGATAAAAATATCACGGTTTGACAGTGATTACTGCTCTAAAATATATTCTTTTTAAATGTCTGGGTAAAAAACAAAAACTTTTTTTCCCCTTTTGAACAGTATATTTTGTTTTGAGAAACATTTAAAATATTTTGGAGCAGTAAACATGTCAGGCTGAATAATTCAAATGAATTCTTGACTTCTGCTGTCTTCATTAGTTTCTAAAACACAGATTTTTTTTGACAATTTAAAACGGCATCTTTGGATATCTTTTCTGCTGGAGATACTGTTGTCCTAAAAAACAAACAAAAAAAGTAAATAAAAAAATAGTACACATACTTTAGGAATGGTATTGCAGAATATTTTGATGGTTTTAAAACCTTGACTTTTCCAAACCGCGGTATACCTTGAAAACGGTTATCGTCCCATGCCTAATAATGACTACAGCTCTTTTCTGTTGTCTGCGTTCAAGGTGAGACATCTGACATCTAAAAAAAAACTTGCTTTATAAATTCAACATGCTAGATTCAGGGTGCTTTCACACTAGCGCTTTTGGTCCGCACCGGGGTTCATTTGACGTCAGACTACGGTACGTTTAGCTAGTGTGAATGTGTCTTCTGAACCCGGGTGCGCACCCGTGAACCGTACCAGAGTCCGCCTGAAAGAGTTGGTCTGGGGTACGGTTCATGCGAACTCTGGTCCGGTTCACTTCTAGTATGAATACAAGCGTACCAAATAACGGAAGTGAACCGCTAACTGTACAACAAACTATCCTTTTCATAACGTTCATTTGTGTGTGTGTGTGTGCATCACGTACTGTACCTTGCTGACAAGCGGGACTGAGCCAGAGCAAGCACAGTGATAATGTCTGCTTGTCTCCTCCAAAAACAGCTTCTGCAGACATCGCGTGATGTTCTGAACGTTCATAATATTTTTGCGGCAGATGGACGCGAGTCGCTTTCTGTATGTCCAAAACCAAAAGATTCAGTGAAAGCAGAACGACCGCGATGTGCGGACGTCTTTCCTTTTTGCCTCTTGCTTTAGTGTCCGTCACCTAGCAACAGCTGTACACACAACAGCAGCTCGATGACGCAAGTGTACCGGGGTTCAGAAGGAAAACAGACAGTGTGAACATAAACCAACCGAGAAGGTGGCAAGGGGGGACAATCGAACTTGGGTACGGTCCAGGCAATTGAACCAAGTGTAAAAGCACCCTCAGAAAAGTAAAGGGAAGATGCACACACTTCATGTTGATTAAAGTGGAATGTGGCCTGGAAAAAAAAAATCTGTCAGATTTTTTTTCACTTTAATTTATGAACCTCAATTTAATACAAAAATCATCATTCAAACAATAATGCAAATGGACTTTCTCTAATGAAACAAACAAATAAATACATAAAGGAACAAGACAAACAAAAAAGTGAGATGAGCTTAAAGGCAACCTTTTATGAAAAACAGTTGTAAACACAGTTCTGTGGAAACAGTGTGTGAATATATCAAGCTTCTAATGGTTAAAAATGATACATTTTATTATTTATAATCACCCTTCATAAAAACCATCTGCAGAAACACTTTGATTGACATTCGTGTACGTGTCATCAGAGGGGGAAAACCCCGCCCACTAGTGACCATCTCTCCCTTATTACCATAGGACGTTAGTCTTGTTTTTGAACCTGCCACTATGCTGACACAGGCATTCATAGCTCCTCCCTCTTTTAAAAAGATCTCATTTAAATTTAAAGCGACAGACACCAAAATGCTTATCCCCTTTAATGTTTATATTTTTCAATCACAAAAAAAACCATGCATTTCTCATTAGATCTTTTCTCATTGTTATGGTCACCTGTGTGTGTGCGCGTGTTGGGATTTTGTGTTCGTTCTGAGCCAGGAGGAGCCCAGCGGTTCAGGTTTGGGCATGAAAAGTTCTTGCCCCGCAGTCAAAGAGCTTATGTAAAAGTGAGAATAAACACAGATGTGATGCTTTAGCCTTTTTTTATATTACACACTGCTGCTTTTTTAAATCAGACTTCATTCAGAAGAAGAATTAAATCATGAGTAATCATGCATTTATACTGCGTTCACCTCATTACCGAATTACTGTAATTACATATTTCAACAGCTGCTCATGTCCTTGGATATAAAAATGTTGATAATGGCCAAAATGAATCCATATGCGGATTTGTTTTCTAAAGAAACAACAATGTTTAGGAATCATTTGCAAAATCCTGAAGAATGAAGAACATCAGGGCTGTAATAAAACTGTATATCTAACATAAATATGTACAGCTATCGGCTCATCTATGTCTGAATGTGATTCAGTTGTGCACAGTGGTTCCACATGTTGGAAATGATTACTCTTAACACAAAATCACTCTGTTGGCGCAACTCTTGCACAGTGTGAGTTGAGTAATTCTAGTACAATTAGATATGACAAAGTAACTGTTTCAGAAGAGCTACAAACAAGAAAAAACTCACATTTGCGTGCTGATTTTGTTTATTTAATGGGATGAACAGGGGCGACACGGTGGCTTAGTGGTTAGCACTGTCGCCTCACAGCAAGAAGGTCGCTGGTTTGAGTCCTGTCTGGGTCAGTTGGCATTTCTGTGTGGAGTTTGCATGTTCTTCTTGTGTTGGCGTGGGTTTCCTCCGGGTCCTACGGTTTTTCCCCAAACACATGCGCTATAGGTGAATTGAATAAACTAAATTGTCTGTAGTGTATGCGTGTGTGTCTGTGTGTGAATGAGTGTGTATGGGGTTTTCCCAATACTGGGTTGCAGCTGGAAGGGCATCCGCTGTGTAAAACATATGCTGGAATAGTTGGCGGTTCGTTCCACTGTGGCAACCTCTGAAATAGGTCAGGAAAATGAATGAATGTAAATATGATTATATATACGGTATAATCAGTGCTTAATTTGTAAATGGATAATTTCCAAAACAAAACCAGGAAAAGTTCAGTTTTCCCGGAACATGACGTTACCAAGCGGTTAATACAAAACAAATTATCACATTTCTTTTAATTTTCTTTAATTATTTTGTGCAATATAACGTAATGGGTCAACAATGGGTAAAAACAAACAAACAAACATGTAGCTACAAACATAAATCGTATGAAACATCAATATCCAGTTTACTAACACCACTGACATTCAGTTCACTTCACTATTATGTGCCAAGCGAAAATGACTCACTCAGTCTAATCTTCAAGAAGAGCCCACAGTTACCTCTTCCGTCATGTTTTCTGGCTGACTTGACATCGCTTTGCTTCTGTCTCGTGCTTTCCTGATCCATTCACCGCAGTTCATCTTCTCGAGATCTCTTTTGATCAGGCTCATTGTCAGATTTACTCGTGGTTTTAAAAGAAGAACATATGCTTGACTGCCTCTGGCATTTTGAAAATACAAATATTATTTAGGTAGGCCACTATGCCATTATTTATTTTCACTGCTCACTGCGCGCCAAATAATAATCACCAACCAATGAGAGTGATTGTAAACGTAAGAAAGCTGATTGGTCGAAAGTGACTACCTTTATGTGTGTGCGTGCTCACATAATCCACACTGCCTTGCTCGCTGTTTTTCACTCGGACTTATACGTTTTTTAACCGTCTCTCTCTCACACACACACATGCAGGTATTCACCACGCAAAATTAATGCCGGATTAGTTAAAATAAATACCAGAACGCAAAACACGAATATCTGACATTTCCCGGAACAGGATCCGGCTCAAAAGCTGGAGCAAAAACTATTTGTTTATGGGAAAATTAGGACAAATTTGTCTTTTTCCGTTTCAGAAACTTATCTTCATGCCATAATTTTGTCCACCTTGTCATACTGTTTGCCTGTTTGGTCACTCACAACAAATGATATTTTGGAGCCAATAGCTAGACTGTATAATAGGGCCTATAAGATCCACAATAGTCTTTCTGGATGGACACATTGTTTTGCGCTGTCAGTCTCTAATGCTTTATCATTTCAAAACTACATTATGAACACAGGGATTAAACTCTACTATCAAAACTTTAAATAGTGCTACCTCTGCAGCCCTTTGTGCTTTGGTACCAAAACCTAATACAAGGACTGATCGTTCCACCAGATCTGCAACAAATGGATGTCTGCCGTTACCGGCTTTTAAAAACTGTTATGGGCAGAGATCTTTTTTTTATGTATTCACAAAAGCCTGGAATGAGACCCCACAACATCTAAAAACAATACCAACACTGAGACTTTTTAAAAATCCCATGCTCGTCATCTGATGGTCAACTATCGCTGTAGCCACTGAGATAGTAGCCTGTCTCTCTTCATGTTGTATGTTTGGTGATTGTTTGTATTGTTCTCATGTGTTGATGGATGAGATGTTAAGTGTGTATGTTTCGATGTTCTGCAGAGCAGGAACCTGCTGAAAAACAGCATTCATGCTGAGCCAGGCCCGATTATCTTTTAATCTTTTCCTGTTTAAATTTTTTTTTAATAAAATAAAATAAATAAATAAGGCAGCACGGTGGCGCAGTGGGTAGCACAATTGCCTCACAGCAAGAAGGTCGCTGGTTCGAGCCCCAGCTGGGTCAGTTAGCGTTTCTGTGTGGAGTTTGCATGTTTTCCCCGTGTTGGCGTGGGTTTCCTCCGGGTGCTCCGGTTTCCCCCACAAGTCCAAAGACATGCGGTATAGGTGAATTGGGTAAGCTAAATTGTCAGTAGTGTATGTGTGTGAATGAGTGTGTATGGATGTTTCCCAGTGATGTGTTGCAGCTGGAAGGGCATCCGCTGCGTAAAACATATGCTGTATAAGTTGGCGGTTCATTCTGCTGTGGCAACCCCAGATTAATGAAGGGACTAAGCCGAAAAGAAAATGAATGAATGAATGACAAAAAAAATAAATTAAGCACTGAGTATAATACACTCTACTACAGTATGATTAAAAAACACAATAGTATTTATAATAAATTGCACATTTTTTTATGTGAGAGAGCAGTGTAACCATTCCAAAAATGATTCCCAAAATCATGAGCTAATTTTCAGCTATGAGGAAAAAATATTTTTTATATATATATTTTACAGTTGAAGTCAAAATTATGATTTTTTTTTTTCCTTTTCAAGTATTTCCCAAATGATGTTTAACAAAGCAAAAACAAAATTCACAGTATTTCCTATAATATTTTTTCTTCTGGAGAAAGTCTTATTTGTTTTATTTCGGCTAGAATAAAATCAGTTTTTAATTTTTAAAAAACCATTTTAAGGTCAATATTATTAGCCCCTTTAAGACTTTTTTTTTTATTGTCTACAGAACAAACCACTGTTATACAATGACTTGTCTAATTATCCTTAATTTACCTAATTAACCTAGTTAAACCTTTAAATGTCACTTTAAGCTGAATACTAGCATCTTGAAAAATATCTAGTCAAATATTATTTACTGTCATCATGACAAAGATAAAAGAAATCAGTGATTAGAAATGAGTTATTAAAACTATTATGTTTGGAAATGTGTTGAAAGAAATCTTCTCTCTGTTAAACAGAAACTGTGGTAAAACAATATACTGGAGGGCTAAAAATTCACCGGTAGTACACTCAAAAAACTGATTTGTTGGACTTACATAAAAAAAGAGTGTCAAGTGGTTCCACGCAAGTCTGTTGAGTAGTTTCTACAAGCAACAATATAGTTGAATGAACTTAAGAAATTCAGGTAAAGTCGACAAAATATTTCTTAGTACATACAACCCATTCAGATGTGTCACTACTGCATTTTAGTTTTATGTATATTTTACTTAGTAATGTTATAATAGATTTATGAACTTTCAATACGTAAGGTGAACACTTTTTTATTCACTTTTAAGTATTTGCTCTACAATGTTAAGTTGGCCAGTCAAACCCTTATTAAGTAAAGCTTACAGTACTAAATGTCTGTAGAAATAACATAGTTAACTTGTGTTCATTTAGCTACTTTTTTGTTTCATGTAATGTGAACAAGGGTGGGTGTAGTAAAACTAACAATAGCGAAAGTTCATTTTTTTTGAGTGTGTCCTATATTCAAATATTTTCAAGATGTTTCTTTTTAACACTAAACCAGATGGTGAGGTGCACGTCGCCACTAGATGTCAGGCTGGTTTTGTACAGGAATCTGTGTGCTCCTCGTAGGTGACACAGAACAGGGCCGCATATTGTTTCCCCTCATAATATCATCATTTCGTTCTTGTCTCCGTCTCTCGCTAGAACATTCTAACAGGCTCGTCAGGGAAAGGAGGATATGTTTCCACTGCCACATTTCACCCCAGATCAACCGCGTCTGGAAACTCAATAACTCACATGAGTCAGAGAAGCAGAATCATGCCTTCTTATGCTGCTACCTATGCTGTTCAGACAGCCCTGTGTTTATGGTTATTATTGGTGGTGTTTGCTAAGTATAGGTGCTCAAAGTTTGATGTGATGTGGCGGCACGGCAGCTCAGTGGTTAGCACTGTCGCCTCACAGCAAGAAGGTCGCTGGTTCGAGCCCCAACTGGGCCAGTTGGCATTTCTGTGTGGAGTTTGCATGTCCTCCCCGTGTTGGCGTGGGTTTTCTCCAATAGCGTTTGGTTTTTCTCACAGCTCTGCCAGTGAGAGTGGTTGAGCTCAAGCGCATCAAATGAAAAGCAAATGAGAAGAAGGGGGCGTGGCATGTCAGACACTATAGAGCATTTGATTGGTCAGAAGATTTGAGGGGAAATTGAAGTATGATGTGATGTGTTGATCCATTTAGGCGGAAGTGACAAACTGCAAGCCTTGGATGTTTATTCATTCATTCATTTTCTTTTCGGCTTAGTCCCTTTATTAATCTGGGGTCATCACAGTGGAATGAACCGCCAACTTATCCAGCGTATGTTTTACGCAGCGGATGCCCTTCCAGCTGCAACCCATCACTGGGAAACACCCATACACTCTCATTCACTCACTCTCATACACTACAGACAATTTAGCTTACCCAATTCACCTATACCACATGTTTTTGGACTTGTGGGGGAAACCGGAGCAACCGGAGAAAACCCACGCGAACACGGGGAGAACATGCAAACTCCACACAGAAATGCCAACTGACCCAGCCGAGGCTCGAACCAGCGACCTTCTTGCTGTGAGGTGATTGTACTACTCACTGCGCCACCGTGCTGCCCCTTGGATGTTTATATCAGTTTTATATTTTCTAAACTTGAATTTTGCCACTGTTTTGGAGCACACTAGCTTATAGATATCCTTAAAACTAACATCTAAAAACTTTATTTATAATTTCACGGGACCTTTTATTTAACTTGGAGGTTTTGGCCTGGTGGATTATGAATAGATTTTTTTTTGGGCCTGCTTTTATAGAATGCACATTTACAGAAAGAGTTTAATAACCATGGTAATTTCAATTTAGGAGCACATTTAGGACAAAAGATATTGCAGAACAGCATTTTCGAAGTGTGTTATTTTATCTTAAAGTCCTCAAAAAATCTCAAATGTACAATTTTTATTTTGCTAGCTCACATTGGTTTTATTAAAGGAGACCTGTTATGCAAAAGTCACTTTTATAAAGTTTTTAAACACAGTTGTGTGAAAACAATCTGTGAATATAGCCAGCCTGTAATGGTACAAATGTATTAATCTTATTTTTTATAATCACACTTGATAAAAACAGTCTGCAGAAACACTTTGATTGACATTCTCCCTTTGTATGTGTCATCAGAGGGGGAAAGCCCCGCCCATTAGTGACCAGCTCTCCCTCATTAGCATAGGAGGTCAGTCTTGTTTTTGAATCTGCCACGGTTTTCTGCTAGTCAATTTTCAGCCTGTAGCCAGCCTGGTAAAAGTGGTGGTTCTTTTTTCTTAAAAAGTGGTCCTTTTTGCAGTTATTCGCCCATTTTAGTGACATTTTAAGCACTATTTTTAGCTGAGTTAGCTTGTCGGATGGTCATCATTACCACACTTTTTGATATAAATATGATATAAAACTATTTCCTAAAAATTTATTATAAAGAAATTTGACGAAATACTTATTTTTAAAATGCATATTTATTGCATCATATATCATATAGAAAAAAATAGGAATCTGTTAAAGTTTTAAATTAAAAACTGCAGTCTATTGTCATTTATTAGGCAAATAACAAACTGGCCAGCACATTCGACTTTCCTCACTTTGACCATTTGAAAAAAAACAACAACATAATAATAATAGTAATAATAATAATAATAATAATGTAGAGCTTTACAGCTTTTCTAGCCTCTCTTGTAAAAAATTTATATTTGAATATTCCTGGGTAGCAACAATAGCCAAATTGGTATTCAAATCAATTTCAATATGGTCCACTTTTGGTCCTTCACACCTTTTTATTGCTCATTTTTTGTTTTAAGCATAAGGTCCGAGATTTAGAATAAAAGTTACTTGTAAAATGTTTTCTCTGTTTAAAAACAATGCAGCAGCGAAAGATGACTTCTCTTACGTCAGATTGTAAAATGAAAATATTGGTTAGCATTGGCCAAAACTGAATAGCTGAAGTCACACCGAAGCGACAGCCAACAGAGGATTCCGCTTGGTCTTAAAGCCCTTTTCGATGGGTTATTTTCACTATTTATGATGGCATAGCAGTCAAAATAGGACAAACAAGCTCATGTATGGGACAAATTCAGGACCTTTGTTGAGTGAGGGGTGGGTCTTACGAAGCACCCGAACCCCCCCTGGCTACGGGCCTGCATACTATAGCTGTGTCTCATTTCAGAGGCTGCATCCTCCGAAGGATGCATTCTAGGGCGCTGCGTTATCGTGGCGCGACGAAGGCTGTCTCATTTAAAAAAAATTCCAAGGCTCCTTCAAGTGCAGCCTCAAAATGCGTCCTTCGTTTCCCAGATAATGAAGGACACAACCAGTGGATCCTTTGCGGCCTTGAACATCCCAAGATTCATTGCGTGCTGATAACGGCAGGCCGTATTTAAAAGAAAACTCCGGATTAAATGTATGAATTAAGTTTATTTTACCTGGATATCTAAACACATGTTAATAAACAAAGAGGGTATGACATGTCTTACTAAAGAGTAATTTTATAGATAGTTTACATGTTTATGTGTATGTACGGATCAAAGGAAATATATTTCCAGCTTCTGTAAACCTTGCTTTGCCTTCAGATCGCTTAAAATAAGTTTTAAAATCACTTTGGAAAAAAGTCATTACAAATTTTATTACCGCTTATTAACGGCAGCTGTTACAGTTGCTAGGTGATGCGATCTGTCCTTTGTAGGCTAGATCGTCTCATTTCAAAACGCTCGGTTCGGCTTGTGTCGACTTCGAAGGACTCACCTTGAAAGCCTCTGAAATGAGACACAGCTTATATGCCTCCAGAATTAGTTTTGATTTGAACCAATAAGAAACCCCCTAGCAACCAAGCAAAACATCCTGGCAACCATAAAGCAGTGCAATGGATTCTTTGCACAAGACTGTTATGACGTGTTTAACGGTCATCAGCGTCTTTTCATTCATTCATTTTCTTTTCTGCGTAGTCCCTTTGTTAATCCAGGGTCGCCACAGCGGAATGAACCACCAACTTATCCAGCATATGTTTTACGCAGCGGATGCCCTTCCAGCTGCAACCCATCACTGGGAAACATCCATACACACTCATTCACACACATACACTACGAACAATTTAGCCTACCCAATTCACCTATACCGCATGTCTTTGGACTGGTGGGGGAAACCGGAGCACCCGGAGGAAACCCACGCCAACACATGCAAACTCCACACAGAAACGCCAACTGACCCAGCCGAGGCTCGAACCAGTGACCTTCTTGCTGTGAGGCGAACGTGCTATCCACTGCGCCACCGAAAATGTCTATGTATTTATGTATGTATTTATGCAGTGTCTATGGGGGCAGGACAGTAAGTTTGACATTATTCTCTCCTCTGGAAGTCTTGATAACACCATCGTGTAGTTTTTCTTTTATTATTTCAGCAAATAGGATTGTAAAATTAAATATTTGTTGTACTCTCTCATTCACTGCGCTCTAAGTTTACCAACTATGACGACTTCTGCTGCTGAGAAACCCGGAAATGTGGAAAGAGACCATTACAAACTATACTTGGAACACCTTAACAACATCATAACTGAAACCTAAACACACACCTGCAGGTATTTAACGTAGCTGCTGTGCGTAATGCTGACAATAATGATATTCCACGCAATTGAGTTTCGTAATCTCAGACGAAATTGTAGAAAGAGAGAATAATGACGGTCTTCCAGGGAAGATTACACACACTTCACCATCATTCAGCATGACTTCATTTATCAAAACACACTGAAATTAATATAAAGCCTGTTTTATGCATTAGCTGTGTAAAGTATAACCCAGCGCCGATGTAATTTGTAGGCCTTCAGAGTAGCTCCTCGTGATTTCTCATGGAAAAGGGAGTTATTGGAAAAAATAACAGACAGTGGAGAACTTTGAGGAATTACATCTCAGCCCATACGAAAACGTCTTGTCGCGCATGGAAAAACTATTTTGGAGGGATGCATGTCGGTTCATCAGCATACTTTGTGGGTTATGCAAATGCCTGGAGTTTCCCGTAATGGGAAGAAAGGGAATTCTGGCCGCGAACTGACGTTGTCCATGTCTGTCTTTGTTTCGTGTATCTGATCAGAGGTTGTGCTGTTACTTAAGCATTATGGGATGGTGCAACACATGTAGGTTAGAGTCATGCTTTTCTTTAAAGTGGATGACTGAAAAAAAATGATTCATTGGATTTACTCACTTTTACTCAAAGGTAAGTGGTTGCAAACAATTTATCTGGGCTGAATTTAAATGAAATGATGTAATGTTTAACTTAATTTGTTTGTTTAAATTCAGCCCGTATAAATTGTTTGCGTGCGGCACGGTGGCTCAGTGGTTAGCACTGTCTCCTCAGAAATGTCAGTTGCATGTTCTTCCCATGTTGGCGTGGGTTTCCTCCGGGTGCTCCGGTTTCCCCCACAAGTCCAAAGACATGCGCTATAGGTGAATTGAATAGACTAAATTGGCCGTAGTGTGTGTGTGTGAATGAGTGTGCATGGATGTTTCCCAGTACTGGGTTGCAGCTAGAAGGGCATCCGCTGTGTAAAACATAAGCTGTATAAGTTGGCGGTTCATTCCGCTGTGGCGACCCCAGATGAATAAAGGGACTAAGCCGAAGGAAAATGAATGAATAAATTGTTTGCAGCCACTTACCTTAAAAAAAAAAAGTAAATCCAATGAATCATTTTTTTTTCAGTGATGTATTGAACCATTTAATGGGAATTTTGTGTTTTCTCAATACGTTCTTTGGCGTTTGTGAAAATATCAGGTGAAAAGAGAGAAAAAAGTTTGTCTGTCATTGTTTTGAGTGTCTGATCAGACATTGTGCTGTTACTTGAGCATGATGGGATGATGCAACACATGTAGGTTAGAGCCATGCTTTTCTTTAAAGTGGATGTAATCAACCATTTAATAGGAATTTTGTGTTTTCTCAATACGTTCTTTGGTGTTTGTGAAGATTTCAGATGAATATCTGATGAGTTTTTGTTCATCACAAGTCACAAAATGGAATGAGTGAATGAATCATGAATGAATTGTGTTCAAATGGATTTTGGGTGTGTTCTGTTGACCAAAAGGTGTAAAGTTCCAATATATTGTACACTGTAAAAAAAAATTCATGCCAGTACAAAAAACAACAAAAAAACTACATAATCCTTATTTCCTTTCATTTTTTCTTGTTCACTCAACTTTTGAAAACATCAGCTGCACTGACCCAAAATTATTTGTTAGTAATACAAAAAACATTTTGTTGGGTTAACATAAGATTATTAGTTTTCTGGAGAGGTGAACTACTCTGTAACAAAACTTAAGTTGTGCCAACTGAACATTTTTTTTGTCTGCAGAACTGGAATGCCTGAAGTTGATTGAACAAAAAACAAAACAAAAAAACCATAATCCTTATTTCCTTTCGTTTTTTCTTGTGTACTCAATTTTTGAAAACATCAGATGCACTGACCTAAAATGTCTGAAGTTGAGTGAACAACATTTTTTTTGGAAATTGGTAAAACTAAAACAGAGACAAATGTTAACAAAACATTTATTAGACACAGAATTAGAAACAGGACAGGAGGCGAAGCAACAATAACGGTAAACAAGACAAGGATAATGTAATGTAATGTAATGCTTCACAGGGAAAAACAAGACTCAGCAATGAGTCTGTGTGAATGAGGGGTCTTTATAGTCCTAGTAATCAGTCCATCATGAGCTTCCAGCTGTGTGTGTGTAATCAGGAGAAACCATTCATTCATTCATTCATTTTCATTTCGGCTTAGTCCCTTTATTAATCTGGAGTCGCCACAACGGAATGAACCGCCAATTTATCCAGCATATGTTTTATGCAGCCCTTCCAGCTGCAACCCATCACTGGGAAACACCCATACACACTCATTCACACACATACACTACGGACAATTTAGCTTACCCAATTCACCTATAGTGCATGTCTTTGGACTTGTGGGGGAAACCGGAGCACCCGGAGGAAACCCACGCCAACACGGGGAGAACATGCAAACTCCTCACAGAAATGCCAACTGACCCAGCCGAGGCTCAAACCAGCGACCTTCTTGCTGTGAGGCGATCGTGCTACCCACCGTGACGCTCCCCAGGAGGAACCAGATTAACTCAATTTAAGATTGAGGTCTGAGATTAACTCAACTTAAAGTAAGTTGGCAGAAGCTTTTTTGGGTGAACTTGCAAAGTTTTGCTCACAAAACTAATCTTTTTAACTTAATGAAGAAAATTTTGATTTAATTTAAGTAAAAGTTCAATGTAGTTGTACAGACATTTTTACCGATTTTTGCCAAACCAACAAAAAACAAACAAAATTTTTTTTCAAGTTGGACTTTTTATAGTGTACAGTTGAAGGCAAAATCTTTAGCCCTGCTGTGAAATGATAATTAGTTTTCAAATAGGGAGCAAGGACATTTTCATAGTATTCCTTCTCTTTGGTCTTACTCATAAATCCCTCCGTAAGCTTCAGTTGGTCCAGAACTCAGCTGCTGTATCATTCCCAGAACCCCTTCTTCTCATCACATCACCCCTGTCCTGCAGCAACTTCACTGGTTACCAGTTCATTTTCGAATTGATTTAAAAATTTTGCTGTTAACAGTCAAAGCCATCCACAATCTCGCCCCTCCATATTTGTCTGCCCTTATTCACATTGCTGCTCCCTCTCGCACCCTGAGATCTTCTTCCTCCCTCCACTTTGTTCCCTCTGCTCGTCTATCGTCCGTGGGCAGCAGAGCATTAAACCACTCTGCTCCCCGCCTTTGGAACTCACTACCACCTGCCATCAGAAACATTGACTCCCTTACATTATTCAGAACAAGACTCAAAACTCACTTATTTAAGGTGGCTTTTAATACTTAATTGTATCTCCACTATTGTTGTGTATACTTTTATATTATTTCTCTTGTTGTTTTATTGCTCTTGTTTTATTGTACAGTGTCCTTGAGTTGCCAGAAAGGCGCCTTCAAATAAAATGTATTATTATTATTATTATTATTATTATTATTATTATTATTATTATTAATTATAATATTTTTCTTCTGGATAAAGTCTTATTTCTTTCAATTTGGATGTGGAAAAAAGTTTTTAATTTAAAAACCCCAAACAAAATTATGTCAATATTATTAGGTCCCTTGCAAGAAATATTTTTTTTAATTGGCTACACAACTACTTTTGTTCAATGAATTGCCTAATTAACCAATGCCTACTTATCCCTTTCAATTGCAATTTAAGCTGAATACTAGTATCTCACAAAATAACTATTAAAATATAATGTACTGTCGTCATTTAGTTATTAAAACGTTTCTTTAAAATGTCTTTAAAAAAACTCTCCAATAAACATCACTTAGGACATATTTTTAAATGAATTAAATTTCACAGTAGGACTATCAATTTTGCCTTTAACTGTATATTTAAATGTTGTCATGTATGCATTTGGCAAACATTTTATCCAAAGTATTTTACATTAGCATTGAACGCCGTAAAAAATGCTGGGTTCCACACAAGGGATTTGTGTTGGGGCAACATGAAAGAATTAAGTTAACTTATTAGGTTTTACAAAGTGAAGTAGATTGAACATAAAAGAAGTAAGTTCCCCCCCCTCAAAAAACTGTAGATATAGGCTACTATACTTGACATTACACGGTTGCTATTTCAGCGGTCACACATTTTCTAAACCTGTTGTGCGCTTCTGTAATCTATCACACACAGCATTTAGATCCTGTGGTTTTCTGTTTTCTCCTCAGTCGTGAAGATGGTGGTTTTATCTAAAGAGTACGGATATGTGGCGCTAACCGGAGTGGCGTCGTTTCTCCTGATGGTTCATCTGGCTCATGGCGTCGTGAAGGCTCGGAAGAAGTACAATGTCCCAGTAAGGAAACACTACTCACTGCACAATAGGGTAGTTTACTAACTTGTAATCGATACAGCGTGTTTACATGAACATACAGTCCATTACACTACACTACAGGGAAAAACGATATCGTTGGAACTGCTTTCAGAAAGATTTTTGATGATAAACATCGACAGCCAATCAGACTAATGGGGTTAGAGATTTATTTTCAGCATTAAAGGGGTAGTTCACCCAAAAATTAAAATGTCCTCTCTGTTTACTTACACAAGTGGTTCTAGGATTGTTCTTTTTTAACATTAGTAACAGGAGATACATAGAACATGTCATTTGTACTAATATTATGTGACTTGAATTAGGGCTGCACGATTCTGGCTAAAATGAGACTGACGATTTTTTTTTGCCTAAAATAAAGATCAGGATTTTCTCAAGATTCTGTAGATGTAAAATAAAGGTTAATATGAGTAGGCTATTATTATTGGTATTTCTCAAACAGATGGTAAAACAACAATAATAAAATTAGGCCTATGTGTAGGTCTACTGTTGGTTAAAATGCTAAATTTTGTATAGACTTTGAATGGTGGACTTGAATAAACTTTAAATGTCCTGGTCGTAAATGCACAGTAAAGTGATGACATCAGAATACAACTATTCATAATTCTGAAGTTGAATTATTATGTTTGCGACATATGCTTGCAATCTGTCACTGACAACATTATTATACCACTTTTAAAATGAGACATTTGTCATTGTCAGATTCCCTCCTGCAGCATATTCAACGTTATATAGGCTAGAGAGTAGTTATACTGACACGGTTACACGTTTATTCTAAAGCATAACACTTTGTGTTCGCTATGAAAGAAAAAACATATCAAATGCCTGCCGTAATCATAACTCTAAAATGCGATGTGATCATTTAAATGATGTGCGCGCTTTTGGTTTTACTTTCTCTGCCGAGTGAGCTCATGTCATGGCTGCCGTTACTTTGAAAAAAAAAAAAAACATACATGCAAATCATGCTTCCAAACGATCGCTCTGTGCAACAAACTGAACGTTATTTACAACTTTATTACCTGTTATTCACAGCCCAGGCATGTTCTGTTCACTGAAGTAGACATTAAGGCACGCGCGTCCTCTCAAACAAACATCAAACAAGCGTCAGCTCACGTGTGATTTTGCGGCCGCAAATACGATATTACAGGAAGACAGAAAATACATTTTGGGTGAATTATACCTTATAAATACAGTATGTGACACTTTTAACACTATTTGAAGGTGTCCATGTTTCTGAGCAACGTATATAAAACAATGTAAAGACTTGTGCAACCGTCTTTACGCTTCTCTCCTGACCTTATATTAATATAATTGGCTGAATCGCAGAAAAGCTGAATTAAGATCGTGTGGGGGTCGAATCGAGATCACGATTTTTTTTCGATAAATCGTGCAGCCCTAACTTGAATACAAATGAATACATTCATGGTACAGCTAGTTACACAAATGTAACAAAAATCAACACACGAAAGCTCATTTTAAATACAGGGTGTCTGCGGGGTCTTAAAAAGTCTTAAATTTCAAAAAGAAAATTTTAGGCCTTAAAAAGTAAATCTTGCTTAAACTTAAATTCACTGAAATATTGTGTTGTAGGTATTAAATCATTTTAAACAAGTCTTAATTTTCCTATGTCCATGTAAAGCTACCCAATCGGGCCAACACCCATCCAATCACTAACATTTCATTCAATAAAAGTTTTAAAGGGCACCAATTTGACCCCTTTTTCAAGATTTAAGATAAGTCTTTTGTGTCACCAGAATGTGTCTGTAAAGTTTCAGCTCGAAGTAGCTATCAGATTATTTGTTATACCTTTGTGTATATTGGTCATTTGAGCTGTTTTGAGTTTGTAGCTGTTTTGGTGCCTGTGCCTTTAATGCAAATGAGCTGCTTTTCCCCACCCACCGTTCCCATGTGCGTGTCGGAGCCAAAGAGATCGCTCACTTTTGCTATGATGGGTGTAGCTTCTCCTGCTGCGTCTCACGCATAAGCAGCACAGTATCAGACAAGAATGAAGCAGATCTCCCTTACTACAGTAAGAACTTTACCAACGGTTATTTGATGTATTTGCTGTGGAGTTAATTCAAGCTTTTCTACAACAACGAGTCACACACAATGTCATTATAAAGTTCGCACACACACAAGCACGTTTAGCTTTGCACTGTTTTTGCACAGCAAATGTGACAGGATACACGTTAATATACACTGTTGTATGGATATCCATTATGTTAATGTACAAAAGAAACCTGATTTAAGTCCATGAATCGGGATTGAAGCGTCTTCTTTTATAATTGTACTGACACTATGCGGCTGTGGTGAAGAATTACGAAGATATTTTACTGTCTTTATTACAAACATGCACTGTTTTAGAAACGTTTTAAACTTGTAAAACTCATTCCTGAGGTGCAGCTGATCACAGAGAGCTGAAGAGATCATTTAATCCAGGTTGCTTTGCGCACGTCCTGTCTTGTGGATGTGATTATACACGTTACTACGGAGACATGTTAATACGTGGCTGTCAATCAATTCGGTAGGAGGGGAAACCACACTCCTACGTCAAGTTGCGGTCGGCCTCAAAATGGGAGGGATTTGGATCCTATATTTAACGTCAGAAAATTAAAAAAAAGAGGCTTATTGTGTTTCTATCACTCCAATATGCCTGTGGACACACTATTCCTACACACAGTTCTGTCCAAACAGCTTACAAAAGAGGATTTTCATCATAGGTGCCCTTTAACACAAGTTTATTTATTAACTCTATTTACCAGTGTGGTTTAATTATCTTCCTTACAATAACATTTGTTTTTAATGGTTATTCAAATGTTTTAACTGGGCCATTAGAAAAAATCCTTAGCGTTTATCCTTGTGTAAGTCTGAAATTTTATATCATAATGGTCTTAAAAAGGTCTTAAAAAGTCTTAAATTTGACTTGATGAAATCTGTAGAAACCCTGTAAATAAGTAGTTTGAACAAAAAAACAAATGTAATCACCTTTTAGTCCATTATTTTCCTCGGAATCAAACACATGATTATCTTGTATTATTTTCTAATTGTCTGAGATATTCTCGTTGCATCAAATCACTCACTCACTTTACTTTGGCTCCGTCCCTGCTTTATCAGGGGTCACCACAGCGGAATGAACCGCCAATAACTCTAGCATATGTTTTATGCCCTTCCAGCTGCAATCACATACTGAGAGTATACACTAACTCACAAAACACCCACACACTCTCTTATTCACACACACACTCATACATTTTAATTTAGGCCAATTTAGTTTACTCAATTATTTGGACTGTGGGTCAGGGTTAGCAAACCCACGCTAACACACCATATCAGATCATCTTTACTCAGTATAATCTTAGATACAATCCCAATCGATGTTTTTTCCAGTCAGAGAAGAGATTTAATCTCCTATTGAGCGCATTGCCTCATGCAGTGTGCTCATTTGTATATGATGATGTACATATGATGTCGTAATGTATCCGGATATTCCTTTAATATACATATTGTTCATATTGTATACATGACGGAAATGCATTAGGGGGTAGTGGGTCATTTTGTCACTGGCACTTCAGTCCCACTACATGATGTTTAGACATGTTTTAGTGTGTGTGTGTTACTGGAGAGCGGCAGGTTTGGACGTGATTACGTATCCCTACATTTCTGGAGAGAGCAAAATACGTCCCAGGAGCTGCGTTTTTTTGCAGTTTTTTGTTTTCGCGAATCCACCAGAGGCCGCTGTGTACGCTTTTTCAGATCTCAAATTTCTCTCTCGAGTGCCATTCTCGCCTGCTGTTCTCGTGTAAATCCACCAGAGGCCGCTGTTGACTGACTGACCGATCGACTCGCCCAAAAATAGCAACGGTATCAGTTTCAATATCGTTATACCGTCATAAAAAAACAATGCACTTATATAGGAGACAAGGATTAAATATTAAATATAATTTATTTAATGCCTAAAAATGCGTATGCATGGTTGTCATCACGGGACAGTGTGGAGGAGAAAGAGACAGGTGGGGAAAGATGGCGAGTCGTGCACCAAGTGACCTGGTCTCGAAAAAGAACACAGCTTCTGCAGTTTGGCAGTGTTTCGGGTTTCGACTGAAAGAGAAGGGAGAGGTGGTAAATACGAATGAGGCAATTGCAAATTGTGCATCAAAAAGGTGACTGTGAGAGATGGAAATACCTTGAACCTAAGGTCGGATATACAAAACCACTATCCACTCACTGCTGCGAGGATGGACCCGAGTTCAACATCTCTCCTGATGCAGGACCAACAACATCTAGGTCCACCGCCAGTATGCAGCCGACAATAATGGGGGTCTTCGGGAAAACAACAAAGTAGAAAAGGGACAGTGTCCGTTGGAAAACCTGTGCTGATGCAGTGACAAAATACTTGATCTCTTTCCACACAATGGGAAAAAAAAGTCCTTTAAGGACATGGTAAAGGTCCTAGATGCCCAGTACGAGCTGCCTGAACGGATATATTTCTCACAAACAGCCGTCCCACATGTATAGTTTACTTTAAAAACAATATTGGAAAGAAGACTGGAAAGAAGGAAGTTTTTGTTTAGGGCTATTGCTTTGCAATACTTTTTATAATATGGATGGTGTTTATGTTAATTAACCTCTGGTTAACTGTTGTGGGTCTATTTGCATTTTTTATAAGCTGCTCTTCTTTGTTATTAAAAGTTGTTCAGGCAGTGTGATTTAATTGTTTTGTGTGAGCGTCTCTGCGCGAAAACTGTTCTGGATGGTTGTGTTCATTTAATTCTGTTTGACTGTTGTATTTGCACTTTTTTATAAACTGCTATGGGTTGCTAATAAAAGTTGTTAATGTTGTTGTGCATGCAATATGTTATTGTTTCAGTATTAGTGTTTGGTATTCAGTTTCTGAATGGTTTAGGCACTAGCCAACAGTTTGGTGACGCTGTCTGAGCCTTATGTCATAACTTTTTTTTATTATTCAATAGGGAAATAGGGAGGATGTTTGACGGTATCAAAATTTGGATACCGCCCAAGCCTACTGAATACAGTTGAAGTAAGAATTATTAGCCCTCCTAAATTATTAGACCCCATCTATATTTTTTTCCCAATTTCTGTTTGACAGAAAAAAACATTTCTAAACATAATAGTTTTAATAACTCATTTCTAATAACTGATTTCTTTTATCTTTGCCATGATGACAGTAAATAATATTTTACTAGATATTTTTCAAGATACTAGTATTCAGCTTAAGGTGACATTCAAAAGCTTAACTAGGTTAATTAGGCAAGTTAGGGTAATTAGGCAAGTCATTGTATAACAGTGGTTTGTTCTGTAGACAATCAAAAAAAAATTGCTTAAGGGGGCTTATAATATTGACCTTAAAATGGTTTAAAAAAATTTTAAACTGCTTTTATTTTAGCCAAAACAAAACAAATAAGACTTTCACCAGAAGAAAAAACATTATAGGAAATACTGTGAAAAATTCCTTGCTCTGTTAGACATCATTTGGGAAATATTTGAAAAATAAAAAAACAAAGGCGAATAATTCTGACTGTATATTAAAATAAGTTATAAGTTTTTTTAAGAATGAATGGGCTTTATTTTGTAGAAACGTCATAGCCAATGAACAAAAGTCAGAGGAAGTGTTTGAGAAAGCATGCTTGAAAGCCCTCATTAATTTGACAATTCCCTTTGCTGCGGCAGAAATTACACAATATTTATCTGCAGCGCTGCTTGTGGGAGTGATGTATGAGCGCACTCATTTCAGGCTCTTTGTATACGACTGTACAACTCTCATTGGTGCGTCTCTTACAACATTGCGTGCGGCTCCCTCGTGAATATATCTGTTTGTTCAGTATTTTCTTTGCAGTGATATTTTCCATAGTAGTATCTCTGAAGGCTTCCATCATTGGCTGTCTGCCGAACGCATCGCTCTCTGACAGGAAGAGAATATCTGCGGCTCAGCTGTCGTCTTTCTAGACATAACATAAGCTCGCTCAGATCTGTCGGATTGGCTGAGCTTGGAGAAACGAAGGCCACGGTCACTCTGTAGGCGTTCAGGGTTTAATTCTCTCCGCCTCTGGAGACACTGATCACGGCACACGCGAAGCATAAACCTACTTCATGAGGATTTCCTTTGCGTCTGTTTCTAATGTTTAGTGGGTCTGGTTAATAATATGCATGTGAGCTCGCCTTACTGATATTTCTATCATATGCAAGCAATTTTGATATGCTCTGACTTCGAGATCTTCTTTTTCTATATGTGAAATCTGTGTTAAAGGGAAGTATTATGTGAAAAATCACTTTTATAAGGGGTTTGTGTGGCAACAGCCTGTGAATATAACCAGCTTCTAATGGTAAATTGTGTACCGTTTTACCTTTTTTTTTTTTTTTTTACAATCACACTTTCTAAAACCACTTTGGTCTGCAGAAACACTTTGATTGACATTCTCCCTTTGTACGTGTCATCAGAGGGGGAAAGCCTCGTTCACTGGTGACCATCTCTTCCTCACTAGCATAGGACTTTAGTCTTGTTTTTGAATCTGCCACTATGCTGACACACAGGCATTTGTAGCTCCGCCCTCTTTTGAAAAGAGCACAATCTCATTTGAATTTAAAGCGACAATCAGCAAACCGGCACAATTAGGATCAAATCCTAAAAGGGGCAGTTTTAAAGTGTTATAAAACACTGTTTGTAGGTTATTTTGAGCTGAAATTTAACATACACACATTAGGGACATCAGAGATTTATTTTAAAGCTTGTAAAAATGGCGATAGTAGGTCCCCTTTAAAGGATAGTTCACCCAAAAATGTAAACTTACCTTTTACTTTTTCCAAACCAGTGGTTGTTTGTTTTTTCTGTTGATTGAAGAATGTTTGAGACCTTTTTTCAGATGAGACGTTAAACCGAGTTCCTGAATTTCTGTGGTCATTAAAAATCCCATGGCACACTCGTAAAAAGCAGGGGTCTAACCAGGGCCGTTGCTAGACCCCATTAAGCGTCGCTAGACCCCATAGAATGCTTTGAGATACGATTTATTTTATATGCAAGTGTATTTATTAACAGTGCTAATCCCAGAATAAAGACGTTATTCTCTATGTGCAACCGTACCAACGCGGGTGAAGGCAATGTAGTTTAATCAAAAAGCAAACTGAGCATGTGCGCAGAAAAAAACCATACCCGTGCGCCTTACACACCTCACATGCGCTGCTCTGCTGCCGGTGTAAGTCCCGCTTGTGAACATGCACACCGAAAAAATAGCTGCGCCGCTCATGCATTGTGAAACTGGTGTACCAGTCTTTTATATGGAGGTGTCAGCACGCAGTGAGTTTTGCAGGTCGACAAAACAAAGTTTAAATAATATGATGGTGATCTTATTTAGACAAAGCATGGCTCCTCATACATTTTTTGTATGAAGCAAAAAGGAGGGATGATGAGTCAGGGAGGTAAGACTTAATAAACCTAATTCTCGGCCACGAGTCGGGTCTAAGACAACAGACAACAGATAATTCTATGAAACATTTTTTTTTTTGGTATTCTATTAAATTTTCTATAGAATTTCATTCTAATGAAATTAACATTCATGCAAAAGATTTATTAAATTATCTTAGCATCACTCCATTTGTGTCTTTAGATTGTTTTCCAGTTACATTTATGATTAATTTCTGTTATTTATTTAGAATAATAATTGTATAATAACAATAATACTGTTATTTATTTATAATCATATATGATTTGTTTGCTTTTTGTTTTTTTTGAGGTGGAGCTGTGCCCCAGTAGAGCTTTATGTCTAGCAACGCCCCTGGGTGTAACCCTGGTGTCCTGGCCAAATTCCCTTTATAGGCCCATCATGGCCTCCCAATCATCCCCGTCCACCGAACTGGCTCTATATCTCTACTCCACTTATGGCTGGTGTGTAGTCCTGTAGCCGTCGTCGCATGATTGTACAATAGTCAACATTTGAGGCGAAATGTGGAGCACACCAAACCAACTAGCCCAAAAAGAAGCCCAGCGACAGACCGTTGACTTGGTGTGTAAGTCCCGGGGCACTTACAGTAGTCAGCATTTGAAGTGGATCAAAAACGTTTTTCAAAGTTGTCCTAAAATTATTCAACAACACCCATTCTTTTCTTAGGATAATTCTGAAAAAACCTTTTTGATCCACTTCAAATGTTGACTATTGTAAGTGCCCCGGGACTTACGCACCGAGTCAACAGTCGATCGCTGGGCTTCTTCTTGGGCTAGTTGGTTTGGTGCGCTCCACATGTCGCCTGTCGTGGGGTTAACATTGGAGCTCATTGGCCCGATTCATAATGTCGAATTGCCGTAAGCTGTCAGCTGAAAAGAGCAGTCTAATTGGTTATTCAGCAATGAATCAGAGCACACATGTGACATAGGGAATTGTAACAAAGGGTCAGAGGCAACAGAGGTGAGGGATGAGTCAGGCAGGCAAAGGTCAAAACAGGTGCCAACGATAGCATGAGGGCAATCCAAAAGAGTGTTTGTGGTTACAAGTAAAGAGATCGATGCAGGCGGCAAAACAACATAAACAGTAAACAAAACAATGGGTCAAAACATAAAAGGACAACACAGGGAAAACGCTGTGTAAACTTCACTCAGGAAACAAGACTCTGCAACGTGTGTGTGTGTGTGTGATGTGTATATATAGTCCAAGGAACCAGTCATGACGAGCTTCAGCTGTGATTGTGTAATCAGGGGGTACTTCTTCAGCAATCTGCAAAGGTTAGATCGCTGGTGATCATAACACAAGTAAACAAATTAAGTCAAGAAGAAACACAAAGAGGCCTGCTGTAATTTCACTACATTTCTGAAATATTTCCAAATGATATTTGTTATTAGATTATCAGACATATTTGCAGGAGCGAATCACTCCTTGGTGAGTGACTATTACTGTGATAATGGTACTAAACGCTGCTTTATTTACACTTTGCATGTGTGCGTCGAAAGTTCCGGTCTCCCGTTCTGAACGAGAAAACAGATACTGCCCCCTGCTGGAGTGGAAAGACACGCCCTCCCATGCAGGTGCCGAACGCTCGCTATTGAATCAGGCGGCTGCTGACCGTTTGGTGTGTTCACGGTCAGCTTTTTGTTCCAGACAAAAACTAGCCTGTGCTAGTTCTTTGGCATCAGTTTTGGTATGTACCAGCCTTAAAGTGCTTTGGGTGTATGGCCATACACAATAAATGCACATTACTTACTAGAATTATTTCTGAAGAATCTCGTGACACTATAGAGACTGGAGAAATGATTCTAAAAAATCAGCTTTTATATCACAGTAATAAATGACAGTTTAAAACATGTTCAAATAGAAAAGTCTTATTTAAATTGTACTAATAATACATTTTTTAAATGTTTTTGAACTTTGAAAGACATTATTATTTCAACATCAAATCTTATCGATATAGTAATTTTAACTTCAAGCCATGATTATTTGTTTGATAGATTGTGTGTGAGATGTTTTTGGACTTGTTAAAAAGCTGATACCATTTTCCCCCATTGTTTATAGCAACTAAACGATTCTCAGAGTTCTGAAATGGAACCTTGATCCCAAATCAAATTCCAAAGATGCAACGCCCCCTTTAACAAGTCAGTCTTTTTCCACGCCTTGTAGTTGTTAATGGATACATAAGAGCAACATAAAATCACATTGAGGCAGTAAAATGCCATTTTCCCAGAAGTTTTACATCAGAGAACAGAATGAGGTGGGAATGAAAGCAAACATCATGGAAGGAACCATGAAATAACAGTTCACATGAATGCAGAGAATTTCTCCAGACCTCCCACATTAACAGAGTAGTTTTGCAGATCTGCTGCGGTATTGTTTCTTTTGAAGATTTTATTAAATCTGCAGTTAAATTAATCAGCCGCACAATCTCATAATAACCAGATATTAAAAGAGTCGCTAAACTATTACAAGTGCATCAGCATGAGCTGTTTTCACATCAATGTGAACCGAAAATGAAGTCATATTATCTTTTATAACTGATGCAAAAGACACCGGGTAAATTTATTACGCCACAGAGACAATAGGGCGGGCATGTTGATCTTAAAGAATTTTACAGTCTTCGTTTATTTGGGTTTAATTGTTGTTTGCAGAATTGTTGATGATCTGCGGTGTTCTGAAATTATGTTAATATACGTAATGCGAGGTGATAAAGTTCTATGCCCAAAACCTTGAAGGGAGAATATGAGAGCCCCTTTCACAGGTTCACAGGTTTCCTAAAACAATTATTTTTCATTGTAATAGAGCTGCAAAAACCATTGCATAAGCACCCACACACACACACACACACACACACACACACACACAAATGCATTGTAAACAGGTCAACTGAAAACACATGTATCGCTGAAACATAACGTTAATGTGGGATGCATTAAATCATAAAAGCATGTTCCGGAGAAGCTGTTTTTTTTTGATGGAAAAAAAGGATGAAAATTGATTAATTGATACTTTAGGGGGAAACCGGAGCACCCGGAGTAAACCTACGCCAACACGGGGAGAACATGCAAACTCCACACAGAAATGCCAACTGACCCAGCCGAGGCTCGAACCAGCGACCTTCTTGCTTTGAGGCGACATCGCTACCCACTGCGCTGCCCCTGTACTAATATTACTGTTTTTAATGTTTTCTTTAGTTGAGCACACTGTGAAGTTTATGTCCAGTCTATTTAGTTTTTTTTCATGCTCATGTATGTAAAGAGCTCAAAGTTTCTCTTGCGTTTGGAGGAAACAAGCAAATGCATTTGGTCGTAACACACAGTGCCAGCTGTTAAACGCGATGAGGGCTACGGGCAGATACCTTATAGTTCTCATTATGTCAAATGATTGCTGTGTACGCTTGTGTAATGGCCTCGAATGAATATGACATCACTTTTAAAAGCCCAGCTGCATCCTACATTATGAACTCTGTTCCCTCATGATGTTCAGGAGTTGCTGCGGAAACGCCTTCAGTCACTCAGCACCTCTAAAACCACTGCTACGTAAAACATAAGTTCAACAAACCTCATAATCATCTCTGGTTCACCTGGATCTGCGAAAATGACCAAAAAATACTGTATCATTCATGCCGGACTAGTAATTAAAAGTACTACACTCACTGTGATTGCTACAGTCACAATTTGATTAGATTACACAAGCTTGATTCACTGGTCAGATGCACATGAAACACTGTAGACACCTGCTGGTTACAATGCGATGTGAAATGCATAAACTAAAAATAAACATTGTTATTATTTGTAAGAGTGGACACAAATAGATTTATCATAATATTTATATTTATAGTTAGTGTGCTTGGTGTGAACGGCCCTTTACAAGCTTCTGTTTACATTAGCTAGTTGGCATGACAACTGTTTTATTTGACTGCAACATGGTGGAGGAGGCTTTTTTCATTATTTCATTTTCTTTTCGACTTAGTCCCTTTATTAATCAGGAGTCGCCACAGTGGAATGAACCACCAACTTATCCAGTATATTTTTTACGCAGCGGATGCCCTTCTGGCTGCAACCAATCACTGGGAAACACTCAGACACTCTTATTCACACACATACACTATGGGCAATTTAGCTTACCCAATTCACCTATAGCGCATGTGTTTGGACTGTGGGGAAAACCAGAGCACCTGGAGGAAACCCACGCCAACACGGGGAGAACATGCAAACTCCACACAGTAATGGCAACTGACCCAGCCGAGGCTCAAACCAGCGACCTTCTTGCTGTGAGGCAATAGCGCTACCCACTGCGCCACCGCGCCGCCCTAGAGGCTTTTTTAAATGCAAAAATGCATTCTGGCTGAATTGCCCATTAAAGGAGCAGTAATTAGCATCGACTACTGCTTGAACTAGGTATTGCAGTCCAAATTCAAAATATCCAATGACGACTTGACACAAGAAGGTTGCCAGATTGACGATGACAAACAGGAGCAAACATGCCTGGCTACCAAGCCTTACACTCTAAGCTGATCAGCCAATGTTTACATTTTTTAATATCTAAATTTTCTGCTAAATAAAAAGCATCTTGTGGATTTTTATAACTCTGAATCTGCGTCTCATTTCGCAGTCTGCTACTGTCCTCTGGAGTTCCCATTTTTAGCTGTTTTCGCATACATTGAGGCAGCCTTTAAGACTAAAATGAAATGTGCTGTGTTTTCCACAAAGGCAACCCGGGGTGGCAAAATATAATTGGGTAAACTGGCAGTGGGCTGGTTATAGAGGACAAAACAAAAACAGACATTCCAACAGAGAACGCACATTTTCAAAGGAGAATAACTGACTTTAGCATTGCTTTTCAGATAAACAAGTAAGTTCACTTAGCATGTTTCTTAAATATATGCAAACATATGGTATTTTATGCTTTAGACGAGTCAAAAACGTACATACAGCACCTTTAAACCTGTTGTTCAAAGTTTGCATTTCCAGTCCTGCCAAAATAGAGTTATCATCTACATAAACAGACAAAACACACCCTGAAAAAAATGATTCATTGGATTTTATTTTAAGGTAAGTGCTTGCAAACAATTGATATTGGCTATATTTAAACAAACAAATTAAGACGAAAATTACTAAATTTAATTTGTTTGTTTAAATTCAACCCATATAAATTGCTTGCAACCACTTACCACATATGCACTGGACTTATTTCACACAATGTACTTTTTGTACCACCTGTTGTGTTTTGGACCATATGGGGCATAGGACGTGTTATTTGGATATACCTCGTTATTATGGCTCATTTATTCTTTTGCTGGAAATTAAAACTGAATTTAGAAATAGTTTTGAAACAAATCTTTGCGCTTAACAAACTAAATTAAATATGTAGGCTAATAGATGTTCTCAGTGAAGTGCGTACAACACCGTTTTCTTATCCATGAAAGAGAGAAAGAGAAAGTAAAGAGGCTGAATGGAGGAGGCTCGTTCTTTATCCTCGCGCTGCAGATGGTTTGTTTAACTGTTTTCTCGCTAGTTCAGTTTTTCCACTTACAATGTCCGCCATGTAAATAGCAAATGTGCCATGCCGCGAAGCAACTGACTCTAAAAGGGAATGGGAGATGAGACTCTGATTGGTTTATTCTCGAAACACACCCATAACTCATTAAGAGAATAAGCACAACCCTGTTAGACCATGCGCTGCTGCGCAAACAGTATTTTACCATCCTTAAAATAGCAAAAGTGGATTCTGACACGACCTTAATGCTTTTGCGCCATGTGCTTTAGACTTTGCACCTAGATCGTTAAAATAGAGCCCAATGTCTCCGAAAAATAATTCCAGAAATTTTATTTTGCATGATGTTGCCATCAAATTCAATACATATACTCAGGAGATGTGTGGCTTTTGACCTATTACTTTTCTGTATTGCTCCAGGACTAATTTCATATATTTGTTTATGAAATAATAAAATGTTTAGTGTGGTGCAATTTTTTTTTACATTACTTAAGCATCTATAACTTTTTTTAGTTTTGAGCATTATAAACTCTAGATGATGGATAGTAAAGCCTAAAGTGTCTTCTTTCCAAAGATACATGAACTGTGAATGTAGACCAAATTATTCAGCAACTGTTACTGGTTTTAGTTTTTGAGAAAATGCCTCTGATGGTGAGGAAAAGAAGGACACCGATATAGTCTCAGAAAACTTTTTACAGATATCTTATTTTGCATGCTATCTTCATCAAATTTGAAATATAAACTCATCAAACACTTGGCTTTCAAGGTATATTTTTTCCTAGGTTATTACATTCATGTTTTTCTGTGTTTGTATATGGAAAAACAAATATCGAACACAGTACAATTTTTCTTTCTCATTACTTCATAATGTATAACTTTTCATATTTTTTTGCGTGAAACTTGCTAGATGCACTATAGTAAAGCTCAGTGTCTTCTTTCCAATGATATCTAATTTATGTTTGTAACTTACTGGGGTCAAGAACTGTTACTATTTAAAGTTAGGTAGGTGTAAATCCCCAAAAGTGTGTGCTGGCTAACAGGTTAAAAAGTATTGTAAATCCAATGAATAATTTTTTTTTCAGTGCATGAAAGTTTCGAAAGATTTTAAAACCAATGTCATCCAACCAGTGTTAAACCCCAATTTAAAGTGCAGCGTGTTCCTTTCAGCAGTCTGAATCAGCCAGTGGTGTGATAAATAAATGGGTTCAGGTCAAATATGATGCATCTCGTCCACCAGATGCAAATTCAATCACTGCTATTATGTAAAATCCCTTGAAGGTGGGAGGGTAGAAAGATTTACATTTACTTAAGAGAGTTGAAACTCCCTGTAATTCGTCAAGCGGAGCCTCTCAGCTGCCTGTGTCCTGACGCTGAGCACTTTTACATGCTTTGAGGAGGATTATCTGAGCACTTTAATCAGTCCAGCGCACAAATCCCGTCTGTCTGTCTCCTTTACCTCCTACTTCCCTTTCAGGGACAGTTTATCTTGCTATTTTATAGGAGAAAGGGGCATTCCTAGAGGCTATACTGTTGGTTTCCTTCCCAATTGGTTGCTGAATGTGACTTTATCACATGGAAGATCACAGAGTAGCAACTTCTTTAGAGAAAATCCCCATAATTTTATTTGTGCAAATTATATTGTTTTACATGCACAGGCATTGTTTAAAAAATCCAATATTAGTTTTGGTAAAAATATGCACTCGTTTTCCATATTAATTGAAATATATGTATACTATAGGCCTATGTTTCCTTAAAAATTATTATTATCATATCAATTATCATATTCTAATCTAAAACATAAAACCACTTACAAAAAGCTAACATGTATTTTGATTTCATATATAAATGTATTGCTAAAACTGAACTGTAAAAAATACTTTGAAAGAAAAATTACATGTAAGAGAGATGATGTTAATGTTTTTCTCTTTCTTTTAATCATTCCAAGTTGAAATGCTGGAACATTCGAAAGGAATAGGGATAGGGAGGATTACTGGGAATAGAACACAACCTGGAACTATGCTTCTAACTAGAGAAGGGTATAAACAGAGGTCGGAGCCAGCTCCAAGTGGGTGGGACTTGAGCTTCAAGTGGGCTGTACAAAGCTGGAGTTTTTATTTATTCAATGTTTTGTACATGACACAGAGTCCAATATTGTGCTTTATGAATGTCTACACCTACCCCAAGACTAAACCCAACCTCACAGTAACCTGTTTCATTCGCAGTTTACAAATGTTTGTTGGAACGATGGATTTGGGAAATGCCAAATCAACAAATTATGTTTGTAGCGACGGAATTTGCGACCTTAGTTGGCTAATGATGGTTTTCGGAAACGCACCCCTGATCAGTTTTGCATTGGCATTTTTCATCTCAAAATGCCGTTTATCATTGTCAGTGACTGACGTCTGGTCACTTTGTCACTGTAAATTATCTGTTGGAGGAACTTCCAACTAATATAGTTATATGTAGATGACTATTTTGGTATTTTTTTTAATCAGAACTATAGTTTTTTTTTTGTTTTTTTTTTGTCCAATGGTTCTTGAGAAGAAAATAAATAAATAAATGTATTTTCACAGCAAAACAAGAATTGAAGCAAATAATGCCACAAGTTTCACGAAATCAGTCATTTTAGGCTGCAAATATGTTTTTCATTTGAGTTTTTCTTCAACAAATTTGGCATTTTATTATAATTTCTTGTAGATTAATCCTAAATTTGTAACGATCGCAGAGAGATCGCCTCTCGCGTCATTCAAATCACATGTATGAAGGCATTTAGGCTTTCCTGTAAAATATAATGATGATGGAAGAAGTTGTGGTGGGTTATTCGGGATGTGGTGGGTTTCTTAGGTTATTAAAGGTGTTTTTTGTCACTACTTGTTTAGCCTGCAATAATGCATTCAGTGTAAGCTGCATGATTAATCATTAAAAGATCGGGAACTCAACACCCACACAACATAAATTATAAATGATGGTGATTTGCATATGTTTATTAATCCTTCAAATCGCTGCATTTAAATCTGTGTTTAAAAAAAAAACACAAAAATTACATCTGGTCACTTTGTCACTGTAAATTATCTGTTGGAGGAACTTCCAACTAATATAGTTATATGTAGATGACTATTTTGGTATTTTTTAATCAGAACTATAGTTTTTTTGTCCAATGGTTCTTGAGATTAAAAAAGTAAAAAATAAAATGTGTGTAATTTCACAGCAAAACACAAGAATTGAAGCAAATAATGCCACAAGTTTCACAAAATCAGTCATTTTAGGCTGCAAATCTTTTTTTCATTTGAGTTTTTCTTCAACAATTTTGTCTTTTGTCGTTTCTATTATAATTTCTATGTTCCTTTTAGTGTTTTAGTATTCCCTGTTCACCACCCAGTGTTGATTTAATGTTATTTATATACTATTATAATATTTATTAGCATTTTAATTGTAAGTTTAGTTTATGTAGCAATTTGGCTGTGCAATGTTTTAAATATAAAAATACCCTTTTTTCATTTTCATTCATTTTATTTAAGGTTTAGTTTATCAGTGTTTGGGGTTTTAATTAAGAATTTTTATACAGTATTTTAGTCTAGGTTTATGTCTTTTATGTTTAAGTACTGATATGATGTTTTTGGTAACACTTTGGTTTAAATACCAATTCTCACTATTAACTAGTGGCTTATTACCTGCCTCTTATTACATTATTGGCTGTTTATTAGTACTTACAAAGTACATATTCTGCATGATCTAATTCTACATCACTAAATCATATCTAAAACCTAGCTACTACTTAAATAACTATTAATAAGCAGCAAATTAGGTTTATTGAGACAAAATTCATAGTTAACGGTTCATTAATAGCGAGAATTGTACCTAATTTTTCACATGCTTTGTTATCATTTATTGATGAGGATCCATTTCTAAATAATTCAGACGATTTGAATAAATGATTCAGCGAAGCACTTCTAAATACAAATCTGTCACCACCTATTGCAGTTTTTAATGTCTAGGCCTAAAACCAACTAAGATAATAACATAAACTTATTGGTTGTTGTTAAAAAAAATACATAAATCAAGATATAGTAATTTTTTGCTCAATTTCACACACCCCTAATGTGAAATCAAATGTACAATTCTGCAACCTGTCATTATGAGCCCCAAAATAAACCCATACGTTGTGTGTTTTTCCACACAGTCATCAGAACTGAAGAGTTCTTTGAGTTCAGATGTGTTTGTCATGGCACATGCAGTGTTATCATGTATGGAAAGTATCTAGACGTTTTGGATGCACATAACTGTTCCCTTCAAACACCATTCAATATCCTGGGAAACTACCTATATCCTCCATTTACGCCTCTTTTTTTCCAATCGCGGTGAAGGTGTGCCAATGGCTTAAAGGCAAAAGCATGCATTCACCAAATATCCCTCAGCCAGGAAATAAAGCATGATAATAAGCCTATTACAAGCCATGTACTCATTAAAATTTATGCAGCAGATGTATGTTTTTATGAGTTCTGGAGCATAAAGGATGCACACACACAGACACACACACACACACAGACACACACACACACACACACGCACACACACACACACACACACACACGCACACACACACACACACACACTTGAATACTATGAATGCTATGAATGCCACTGCTGGCTTTGGCTTTTTGTTGTGTTTACTATTAAAGCTAAATGAGTGATTTATTTGCTTGCGTCAAACAAATCACTTGTACGAGAAGTAAATGCGAACGTGAAAATGATACGGATCATAAGCTCTCTGAAGTCTAATTTGCAGAAGTGTTCACACGTTAAGCAGGAAACACAGTAAAACGGCATATGCTAATCCTACCGTTTCACAGATTTCACAAAGAATCAGGTTTTTTGGGGGGTTTTAAAACACTCATTTAGATTCCCAAAAAGTTTGTATAGTGTAGATAGTCAGATTTTTATTACATATTGTCAAAAGTACAATCATTTTACACCGTTAAAGCCACTAAATGGACAACGTTTTGCTTAAATCTGACTATATTTACTATGGACGCGAGAGCTATATTTTGAAAGACCTATCTTTTATTCATATGAAAAATTACAAAATGCACAAATTTTAGGTGCATTTTGAAATCAATTTTATATTTGAAGATTTTATGAAATTATACTACTTTTTTCAATAAATGATATGCAGTAATAACCTTGTACATAGTTGACTCTATTTTATTCAACATGGGCTCATTCTCATCTGGAGATCGCAAATTATGTAGCCAGCAGTACGTATGGCTGCATTTTGGCTTTTAAACGAATGCTACGGTGCGGTATGACGCCAATCCTTTTCACGCTTACCAGCTGACCGCTTACCTCCGTATGGACTGCTTTCCCGCTGTTACCAGTTTGTCCAGTAGCACTCCGTGTACATCGATGGATTTGAGACGCAGAGAGGAATTGACCACGACGGGGTTCGAGTCCGGTGAAGAAAAAACAGAATCCAAAAAATAAAATAAACAAGTAAATAACAGGGTGAGAATGTGGTGAAATCTGAAAACATGGTAAAAATCAGGCGAGGGATTTTCTTTTTCTGGATTGCTTCTGAAAACACTGTCGATTGGGTTTAGGGAAGTGGGTGGGCGCTGGTCAATCGGTGCTTTTGAAAACACTATCGGTTGGGTTTAGGGTAGGAGGGTCGGTCAGTCGATCATTCAGTCAATCAGTCAGTCGACAGCGCCCTCTGGTGGATTTACGCGAGAACAGCAGGCGCGAATGACACTAGCGAGAGAAATTTGAGATCTCAAAAAGCGTACACAGCGACCTCTGGTGGATTCGTGAGAACAAAAACTGCAAAAAACAAAAACTCCCGGGACGTATTTCGCGATCTCCAGAAATGTATATAGTGGTACGTTTTCAAAATGAGCCTAAGTTGATTTTATTTATATCTTTTACATAAAATAAAAGTCCTTTTAGTGTAAATGTACACAGTTACACCCACCTTTAACTCATGTTTTATGGGTCTTTTTAATGCGAATCTGTTTCATATAATAAACAAGAATTATATGTTCTTAGTGATATTATTTCTATTAGTATTATCTGATTTCCCGGTTTTAAAGAAAAATCCTGTTAAAATGTTAGCATCAAATATAAAAAAGCCTTTTGAGCAGTGCTTATTTCTTCATTTTTATTTGTTAATTTCTCAATCATCCTTGAATTATCAGTTTTGTGTCTTTGTTATAAACTGCAGAACTTCAAACTCATGCATTTAGATATGGGACATAATATTGGGATGCACGTCATGATTTTGCCAAATACAATGCGATTCTGGATTAACATCTTTGTTGATCCTGGAACATCATTTTTGTTCGAAAATGTAATCCATACCTATCCATAATCCATACCTATCATATCCATACCTGGATTAACATAGATGTTAATCCAGGAACATGTCCTACTTGGTGAAATCAGGTTGGTGATACTGGGATATATAGAGTGATGACTAATTTGCATTTTGATCAAGTAATCTTTCATACGGTTGTCATGAATTTACAGCTATTAGAATTTCATCATACTTTTTGGCCATATAAATATCAGTATCTGTTTCAAATTGCATATTTTGCTCAGTTTGTGCCTCTGAGTCTTATTATATCGTACTGTATGAGCTGTTAAAACTAGGGGTGTAACGGATCACGGTTGATCCGTGATTCATACGGGTTAACAACCCACGTGACCCGTGGATTAATCTTTTTTTTTTTTCATGTAGATTAATCCTAAATTTGTAACGAGCGCAGAGAGATCGCCTCTCGCGTCATTCAAATCACATGTATGAAAGCATTTAGGCTTTCCTGTAAAATATAATGATGACGGAAGAAGTTGTGGTGGGTTATTCGGGATGTGGTGGGTTTCATTTAAAGGTGTTTTCTGTCAATACTTGTTTAGCCTGCATTAATGCATTCAGTGTAAGCTGCACGATTAATCATTAAAATATTGGGATCTTAACACCCACACAACATAAATTACAAATGATGGTGATTTTCATATGTTTATTAATCCTTCCAATCACTGCATTCATATCTGTGTTTGAAAAACCCAAAAATCAAGAAAGAGATTGAGTCTTCAGTCTTTTGAGTTAGTTATGAAGTTGTAAACAGTCAAATAACACAGAAGTACTGGGGTAACAGTTTATAGTTTAGATAAAACCACTGATGTTTATGGTAAAGATTAAAATCACCGTCATATGCATTTAACTTGACGCTCAAAAATGAAAGTTGTAGACAGCAATTACATTATTTAACCAATAGGTGGCGACAACCAGCCATCAAAAATATGCCACTGAATAATTCTTCAAAAATGAATAAGTGAATAACTGAATCATTTATTGAAAATGAGACAAAATATAAATATGGGTTGTACAAATGATAATGTTAGATTTCTACATTTAGCGTCATCAGCAACAGTAGAGTAACAGTGAATTTTTCACAGTACTGAGTATTTTACAATTTATTTTTATTCAGCTGATTATTTCTTCATTTTATTTTTAATAAAATTACAGCTTCTAAGTTCTGTTTGTAAAAACCAAAAGTGTCTTGCAGTGCTGTTTTTGTAATAAATGGAAAGCAAATTACATTTGTCTCCTCCCTTTTTGGCTGATCTGAAAAATGGTCCGATCCGGGACTAAAAAACCATAATGTGATCCAAACCATGAGATTTGTGATTCGTTACACCACTAGTTAAATCCTAGGGCATCTAACATTATATTTAAAACAAAACAAAAAGAAACTTGCAAGCTGTCTAAGGGGTCGATCACATCAATCACGCTTTTTCCATTCTGAGAACACGTGGCACACCGCAATGCCTTTTATGTTGACAAGAAAAAAGAAGTGTGCTGCGCTTTTTATGTTGCTAGGCAACCACTAAATCAGCTGCATATTGTGCGCAAGCACTGCCATTGATATTGTTATAATTGTAATATTTAGGGTATTGTGAAGTCATATAGCATACAGCGACCCCTAGTCTCTCCTCCATCTTTAAAAGTGTTCATAGTAGTGCTGACAACACAAACACTGCTGTCACCTCAACAGATGCCCCGCCTCTGCTTTCATTTGATTGGACAATGAAAACTGCAGTTTTTCAACTGCAGGCGCACAGAGTGCAACACCAAAAACACAAAGCACAGCAGGCAGTTAAAAAGCGAGGTGCACAGGGCACTTAAGCAACACGCAAAACGCTTGGGCCATTAGAAAACCATTCAAAAAATGACGCCTCTCAACACAAAAAGCACATTTGGTGTCATCAAGGCCTAAATGTTCAACAATCTTTTAAAAACGCAAATACCAATGGATTACTTAAAGGGATAGTTCACCCAAAAAAGAACATTTCCTGTTCATTTACTCACCTATGGGTCATCCAAGATGTAGAAGACTTTTTTTCTTCAGTATAACATTAAAGAAGATTTTGAGCTGAATCCGTGGTGATGCAATCGCCAATATCTATCAACAAACTGCATCACCTGACCTCCTGGCTAAGCGTATGTCCTCACGCATTCATCATCAAAGCAACTGGACTAAAGTCGGACTGCATTTGTGCTAAGAACTGTTTGACCAGGCTGTGAATTAATGCTAATAATATTGTAAATAATGATCAATTTCTTACATGGACAATCATTTCGCTTTACAAGAACTCAGTGTGTCATCAGGAGCCATGGCTATTGATTTGGACTTGTTTGTATGTGTTTATTTTTTTATCTAAAAAACCATTCACTGCCATTATATACCATTATAATCACCACAGATTCAGCTCAAAATCTTCTTTTGTTCTGCCGAAGGAAAAACAAGATCCTCTACATCTTGGATGACCTGTGGGTGATTACATTAACATGAAATTTTCATTTTTGGGTGAACTCACCCTTTTAATGTGTGCCAGGCAGAAACTGCAGTTGCTTCATATAGTTTGTGTGACTTAGCAGTAATTAAAGCCATTTTAAGAGTGACTGAAATAAAGTCCTGTAACTACTGCAAGCCGTGCTTAACACATGCACCGTAAATGCTCAGATGACTGAGCTGCTTTCAGCTTTTGTTATTTTCAGATGATGTTGGTTTTATAGGTCTTAGTATACTCTGCTCCACATCCAGCATCTCCCGGTATTATAAGCGAGCTCTGTTTAATTTTTCTCTTAGAACAACTAAAAATGGATGTATGCATCGCATGCAGAGGTTAAAGTGAGCATGTCTGAGCAGAGATTTGGCAGGAGATGAAAAGATGCTGGTCAAGACAAGGAAGCAAAATCTAAAACTGATGCTTGTTGTTGTTTACACTATGTTTGTCAAATATGTTACTGATAACAGTCCAGGCCTGTTAATAATGAAGTCCACACACATACACACATCTGTGCCCGTGTTCTTCTGTGCTCAGACATTCAGGTCTGCATTACAGTTTTGATGTTAATCTTGTTATTGTGTGTGTGTGATACAAACAATGACCATCCTAAGTGTATCTCCTTTATAGACAGTTCTATATTTATGTAGACAATAATAATATTTAACATTTACATTTCCTTAATTTTTCATATATAAAGATGTTTATGTGCTGCTAGGCATCCTTGTGTGTGTGATAAACAATGTGTATGCGTTTTGTGGCATCACAGACTTGATTGTAGTCTTGTTATCGTGTGTTTGTGTGTGTATATGTGATACATTCAATGACTCCTTAGTGGATGTCCTTTATAGGCATTTTTATAATTATGTAGACAATAATAATATTTAACATTTTAAATAATTTTTTCATATTTAAAAACGTTTATGTGCTGCTACGCATCCTTGTGTGTGTAATAAGCAATGTGTACACGTGTTGTGGCTCCACCTATAGGCACATATCACAAACTCGCTCTTTAAAAAAAAAAAGTATATATATATTTATACAACAGCTCTGTCTGTTTCTTGAATCTGATTGGTTGATAGCCGTGCGATATTCTGCCAGTAACAGCACTTGTACCGCCCCTTCACCCTTGTGTATTACTCCGCCCACATACAGCAACAAGCAGAAGACACTCTACAGTTTGACAAATATTGCAGCTGTTGGACAACATAATGTACTTTTGAGGCTTTTTTAGTGCAGAATGTAGTTGTTTAGATTGCGACTATGCAGTTTATTTATAAGGATAGTGCCTATTTTAAATATTTATAATTTCTGAGAGACAGCGTGCCGGCGGCCATTAGCCTGTCATACTGAGCAAAGACGGTTGACGTTGTCCATCCACAAGATGGCGACAGAGACCGCATAATACGCCCTTAGAGGAGGAAAAATACAGCATAATTTCAAACTACAGCTGATCAAACCATTATTAAACAGGTAAGTGATATTCTATGTTGATCTCTCTCTTTTGTATGTTGTAGTGCTGTATTTATACCATATGATTGTAGTGTATTGAGTGTGAGATGGGACTTGTATATCAGGAATGTGTGTTGTGTT
>CAIGQV010019088.1:10818841-10838759 GCA_903798115.1 Danio jaintianensis
CAACTAGCAGTACAATTTTACTAATGTACATAGTTTTTATGCAAATCATAATAAGCATATGAGGAAAATCTATTAAATCAGACCATTTGAATCGAATATTAGCAAACTGATCATATATTTTACACCACCAGCATAACGTGTAAGCCATGAAGAAGTGTTTGAACAACAAAATACAAGTGGAATAAAACTGATAATAATCAAACGACCCTTGAATATTTACAGAAGTAGAGCTTTAGTAAAAATAGAGCACTTACGGACATATATTTTAACGTTTAAATCAGCCACAGAATTAAAACGCATGTGTGTTACCCTCGACCGTACACTGAGAGAAAATGAAAGTAAAACTAATCTGAATGCAGTACTTTAAATGTCGACTAGGTGGTGGGTCAAAACCACAAGTGGCTAGACGCGACTGCACAACAATGATAGTGGTTCAAAAATATATGTTTTGGTGGGCCGAATCCATAGACTGTAAAAGATATGGACGTAGTATCCGTGACGTCCCCCATAAGTTTCTGAAGAACGCAAATTAAGCTACAAGTAGGTGTGGCCAACCGTCGCCATTTTGTTCACGCGTCATCGCATCATGAATTATCTTAAGTAAAACAAATATATTTACAGATATGGTATATAAGTATATAATTTCACTCACCTGGGAAACCACTTGAATGGTTTGTGAGCACAATTAAGTGAACATCATGCCATATTACCTGATAATTGTAGGAAATAATTCCAAAAGGCAATTGACTGTGTAAAGCCACATAAAACAAAACAAAGTTATGATGTATTTGCCGAGTTCATCGGCTAATCAGCCAGAATCAGCTGAGGTGACGTGACGGCGACCAGCGAGACCTAGCTGTCACTTACCTACTCAAGACTAGTCCGATTTCACTTATGTATGCTTTGTTTCCTCTTGTACTGATTGCTTCTTTTGTTAACCTCAATTGTATGTCGCTTTGGATAAAAGCGTCAGCTAAATGACTAAATGTAAATGTAAGTGGCCACGCCCTTATTTTTGCAGACTTAATAAAACTTAAAGGGGTGGTCCACAGTGGCTTTTTTAAGGTTTGATTGTGTTTATGGGGTGCAAAACAATGTGTGTTCGTGATTCATTTGTAAAAAATCACATTATTTGTTTACGTATCTTACCTTCATTTTATACAGCTACTGAGCTAACATAAAAACGACCATCATATTTCCTGGTTCCTCCTATAAGGCCCGCCCTCAAAGGGCTCTGATTAGTCAGCTAACCTAATGTGTTGTGATTGGAGGATCAGCTTCACGTCACCATGAAACGTCATGCCTCTCCTGCATGCTGTCTGTCAGACTGTAAATATTGTCAGTGAAGCCGTATCAGTTTGAGCCTAAGTCAGACACAGAAAATGAAGAGGACACAGCTGAACCCATGCAAACGCGACTCTTGCAAGATGTTTCTAAATGGTATGTGTGGAGAGGTAAGCATGATCGAACACCCAATGAGGGGGGAGAGCATGCTCAGAGCCCGGCGGCTAGTCAGCGGGCCAATCAGAAATAATAAATAACACCTGGTTATTTTAGTGATTGGACCGGAGAGACACCCTTCTTAAGGAGAAGAGAGGGAGCAGCCGAGGGAGAGGAGAGAACACACACACACACACACTGCTACACGTGGGGTGTGGAGAGAGCAGAAAAATAAAATTAATTACTTACCTGTATCGCCGACCCTGTCTTCTTCTTCCCACAACAACGAACTTTACTACAGTATGTTTGGTTTTTTTTTTGTTCGTTGGTAAGAGGAGGAATGTGGTCAAGCCATCAGCATTTCATTTCAGCATCTCATAGTAGTGTATATAGGAAATGATACATTATAGGATGGCTGTAAAGTCTCCGTTTCTAATAAATAGTCTATTAAACCACTTTCTGAGGTTTAACCACGTCATAAAAATGCAATCGTAATGACATTGTACTGTAGTAAGGCTAGGACAAATTAAAACACACTTCAGGTATTTATAAAGAGTATGTTTATGCTGAATAAATAAATGAAAATATAATGAAAGCACGGACAAACCTATTTTGAAATATATAACCTATATGACCTAGAATAACCTATTCTGAAAACAACGCACTTTTGTAAATGAATAAATAACGAAACATACGTTGCAGAAAAAGGAATAAATGATATGATGTGGTATTTTCTTTATTCTGAGTAAAACGGTTCACGAAATTACCGTAATAGTACGCGTGCTCAACAATGCATTGCTGCCGTCTTGACTGTTTTTCTGAAGTGCTGCTGGCTTGACCGCAGTGTTATACATCCTTTTTTCTTGTTTTACATCTAGTAAAACAAGTAGGGGAGGGGGGCGGTGGCGGCGTCTCAGGGAGACTTTGAATGTCTGTACATAATGTACTCCATTATTTCAATTGTAAAACTCACGGAATGCTGACGCATACCGATACATAGCGGTCGCTGGTGAAGATTGTGGATGTTTACAGGGATACATATGTTTGTAGCTAAATCATACCCGCCAAACTCCCGTTTTTCCCGAGAGTCTCTCGTATTTCACACCCATCTCCTTCCACCCTCCCGTCTTGTTGTTTCTACCGGAAAACTTCCGTAATATTATCCCCACGCCAGGTCATCAATTTTGGTATAGCATCTGATCGCCGCCAGCCAAAAACATGGTACAGTTATTAACATCACATACACCCGCAGCCCATCCACCCCCCCGGTTCTCAACTTTGTTACTCAGAGACCACCACACCAAACTCTCCACACACCCCGTTCTCGGGAAATTCGGGCACAAATGTTGGCAGGCATGAGCTAAATTGCTGATAATAATTGCTAGTGACAAAACTGCGTTTCTCGTTGTTTATATCCTTGTTTACGTCCTTACTACAACATAGCCTACAATGAACGCTAGAAACTATGCATGTAAGATATCAATGTTAACAAAAAGAACTACTTACAGGTTGTGGCTCACAATCCACAGCTTCTTCTTTTATTATAGATACTGCTTCTTCTTTGAGGAGAAGTTTTTGGCTGAATCCACCACTTAACTGCGACCAGTTGTGGAAGCTGTCCTTTGTAAAATGCTTTGCACAGAGAGCTATATCTTTTCAATAATATTCTGGAACATAATTAAAAATGAATTTTAACCACTTCTCTCTTTGTGTCACGTCCCTTGGAAGGCCAAATAGTGAAACAGAACAAGATCCATGGAAATAGCAGCATAGATGGCATTTTCCTTTCTCTACTTATGCGTCTGTGGCCATGCCCCTTTGCTGCGCGAGGTGTATGCGCAGTGAATGTGCATAACCTGGAACGTTTGTGATCTCATCAGCCCGGATGCATTTTTTTGTAGTCCTCAAATTCGTTCGCTGTAGGCTTTGCTAAGCTAACTCTGTAAAAGCCAATGTCTCCCTTTGCATTAAACTTTGAGCATCTTACATTCAGAGATGTTGTTTGTTCACACAGCAACATTACACATCAACTGAAGTTTAAAATATGATATCGTAGTGGACCACCCCTTTAATTAAAACGAAACGGATGAGTTATGAAAAATTCACCCCCATGAAGGGTAATATTAGCTATATGAACCAAAACCATCTTTTGTACCAGGCTGTAAACATGTTTTTATCAGCTGTAAAATTGGCCAATTTAGCATTGCAGTCAGAGAACATCTGGAGTTCCTGGAGCCAGCCCCCAAAGGCGAGTCGATGAATTGCAGTTTCAGTTACTTCCGTATTGGCTTCACGAGGGAGAGCGGAAGGTTGCTGCTTGGCCGAATCTCATTATATTTTTGACGTCAGTTGCGGGCCGGACATGGTCCGCGGGCCGACAGTTTGAGACCCTTGGTTTAAAGTGATATATTGCCTGGGCTGGTGTTGTATATTACGCTACAAAAACCTTGTAATAAACTGCCAGTGCATTTTGTTATTTTACAGACTTATTTCACTATATATTATTTCTTATACATTATATTATTTCAGACTACTTAAATGTCCCTTTGTTAAACTGTAAAGTTGAATTTTCAACAGAGCAGAGATTAACATCCCATAATGCAATTCACAACCTTAAACGGAAAACACATTAGAACATACGGAAAATGTTAATTAACCAAAATGTTTTTACATTGTGGAGACAGTGGAGTGAAATAATGGCAGAAACGGGACTGAAGGTCATGAGAAGATGAAGTTTGGACGTTACAGTCACTGAGAAGGATAAACTGTACAGTGTCTTCAGGGAGGAAACTCTCCGATTCATCCAGGATTCATCCTTACCAAAAAAACACAAACGCTTTCGTACTGTGAGGAAACAGTGGAGGCATGGAATTCAAACGTTTATGGGAAGAGAAAGATGTTTGACCAGTAAAGCCCCGCCCCCCATCTGCCATTGGCCAGAAAAACTGCCAAAAACTCCCGCCATTGGTGGACATGTCAAACCATTCAAACAAACAGAGTAATGTTTGAAAACACCTGCAGGAGTGTTTCTCTTTCGGGCCCTGTGGACACTGTGAGAAACCACCTGCTCTTTCCTCCTCCTTTTTTCCATTTCGTGAACATTTTGATTCATTTTTGGGAAAATAGTTTGTATCTGAGCACAGAACTGGGTTTTCTAAAAAACCCTCCTGACCAGCTTTATAGTGCATTGTAAAGCAGACCGGATATCTGTTTGTATTTTATACGCTGCTAAACAAAGACTATAGAATACAGCTGGGAAATAAGTATTGAACACATCACCATTTTTCTAAAAAAAACATATTTCTAAAGGTGCCATTGACTTTAAATTGTCCCCGGATGTTGGTAACAACCAAAGAAATCCATATAAGCAATGAAAACAAATTTAACTAGTTTACAAATTAAGTTATGCGTAATAAAATGAAATGACGCAGGGAAAAGTACTGAACACATGAAGAAAGGGAGGTGCATTCCGGCAGTGAATGCCCAGACAGCAGCTGAAATCTCTCAGTAGTTCTTCAGCAACCCTCTGCCTTTCCTCAGTGTAAATGAATATTAGCTGCTTCAGTCCAACATCTACATTATTGTCATCATTTACTCACCCTTCACTTCTGTTCAGAAGATATTTTGAAAAATGCTGGTTGCTGGCACCCATCAACTTCGTGGAAAAAATACTATGGAAGTCAATGGGTGCCAGCAGCCAGCATTTTTCAAAATCTCTTCATTTGTTTTGTTTGTTTGACTTTATTAATCCCAAAGGGAAATTCACGTCACAGCAGAGCTCTCCATACTAAAAATAGATCAAATAAATTACATACAGTTGAAGTCAGAATTATTAAACCCCCTGAATTATTAGCCCCCCCTGTTTATTTTTTTCCCCAATTTCTGTTTAACGGAGAGAAGATTTTTTCAACACATTTCTAAACATAATAGTTTTAATAACTCATTTCTAATAACTGATTTCTTTTATCTTTGCCATGATAGCAGTACATAATATTTTACTACATATTTTTCAAGACACTTCTATACAGCTTAAAGTGACATTTAAAGGCTTAACTAGGTTAATTAGGTTAATTAGGCAGGATAGGGTAATTAGGCAAGTTATTGTATAACAGTGGTTTGTTCTGTAGACTATCGGAAAAAAAAAATAGCTTAAAGGGGTTAATAATATTGACCTTAAAATGGTTTTTAAAAGATTCAAAACTGCTTTTATTCTAACCGAAATAAAACAAATAAGACTTTCTCCAGAAGAAAAAATATTATCAGACATACTGTGAAAATGTCCTTGCTCTGTTAAACATCATTTGGGAAATATTTAAAAAAGAAAAAAAAATCAAAGGTGTTTTAATAATTCTGATTTCAACTGTGTGTGTGTATATATATATATATAAAATAATAATAATAATATTAATACAATTACATTCACACTGCACACCTTAGTTTCAAACAACGAGTAGACACTAGTCCATATCTAATGCTATTACAATTCAGCATAATTCATCTAGTACGACTTCGGTTATACAATCCGATCACTGTTGGTAAAAATAACTCCCTTTATCTTTCTCTGTAACATCGGGGCTGAATTTGTGTTTTCACAGAAGACGAAACTCATAAAGGTGTAAAGCCACACAAGGGAGAATAAATGATGAGATTATTTTAATTTTGGGGTGAATTATCCCAAAAATAAATTAAGATCTTCAGGCAAACATGACATAAAGGGATAGTTCATCCAAAAACAAAAATGTACTCACTATTTACTATCTCCAAACTTTTATGAGTTTCTTTTTTCTGTTGAGCACCTGAAACAGTTTGAAGAATGTTAGAAATCTGTAACCATTGACACCCATAGGCAAAACAAATACTGTGGAAATCAATGGTTCCCGGTTTCCAAGATTTTTCTAAATAACCTATTTTGTGTTCAACGGAAGAAAAAAGAAACTCAAACAGATAATTGAAGGTTAAATCATTACAGAATTTTCTGTTGTTGGTGAACTATCCCTTAAAGGACGTTTCCTTAAATACAGTAATATGTAGGGGGTGGCATGGTGGCTCAGTGGTTAGCACTGTCGCCTTACAGCAAGAAGGTCGCTGGTTCGAGTCCCGCTTTGGTCAGTTGGCCCCGTGTTGGCGTGGGCTTCCTCCGGGTGCTCCAGTTTCCCCCACAGTCCAAACACATGTGCTATAGGTGAACTGAATAAACTAAGTTGGCCGCAGTGTATGTGTGTGAAAGAGAGTGTATGAATGTTTCCCAGTACTGGGTTGCAGCTGGAAGGACATCCGCTAAAGTAAAACATATGCTGGAATAGTTGGCGGTTCATTCCGCTGTGGTGACCCCTGATAAATAAGAGACTAAGTCGAAGGAAAATGAATGAACATTAATATGTAGTTACTTATGACTTCTTTTTACTGCAACGTTTTACTGATTTAAAATATGACTTAATATGAGTGCATGTCATTTATTTTGTAGAGCAGCACAGGTAATGTCAGAAACTGTATTTTTTTTAGGGGCTTTTCACCTTTATTTGGATAGGAAAGTGGAGATTACAGACAGGAAAGAATTTGGAGCAGAGAGAGGGGGAAGGATCGGCAAAGGGCCTCGAGCCGGGAATCGAACTCGGGTCGCCGTGAGCACTTCAGTGCTGTGTGTCGGCGCACTTAACCACTAGGCTATTGGCGCCAACACAACTGTGTTTTTTATTTGACTTTTTTTGGGGCTGTTTGAATGCATTTAGGTGTTTTCCCCTTCATCATTCACACTACAAAAGCAATCCGCTCTAATCATGGATTTCCAGCTAGCTCTAGAATTGGTTAAAAGTGGATAAACTCTAACTGTTTTGAACCTGTTTACCCTTGTATTTATTATCATTCACTTGTGTGGTCGTATTTAGGAATCGACGCTGTAATTTGAGGTGCAAATGGGCTGATAAATAAAAAACGTGAATGCATCACAGTACTAGAGTGATTCCGTTTCTCATGTAAATATACAATAGATATTTTAGCACTCGCACAATGGTCATTAAAAAGAAACCACCCCGAAAATTAGCCTTGACCTCTGGCCTGTGTAACTGAAACCGGCATGGTTTGTTATCTATTCAGGCTAATAAAACTGAACGTTTGAGAGAAGTTCGGTGTCTGAAAGTTATACTCACACAAAGACTGCCAGACTTTAAGCACACATGCTTTAGTCATTATAACATCACAGCGTAGTGTATAGATCCCCCGATCCCCGTATATAATATTGAGGGAACACCAAAGACCTTTATAGACTGGAACAACCAAGATCTTGGGCGATGCGTTCGGTTGCGTCCTAACATTTCCTGTGGAAAATATTCTGTTAATGTGCAAACAGGGCTGATTTCATGAGCTCAAAATGTGATTATGATCAGGCAGTGTCTGGGACAGCCGTTACGATTCGAGGTCACTTTGATCTTTTGAAAGCATTTAAAAAATGTTCCAGATACAAACACAAATCAAGGCTTCACATTCCGTCTGAGTGCTGAGGCTGAGCAGACCCACTGTCCAACGTCATATATTCCTCTTTCTTTCTTTCTTTCTTTCTTTAATGCTACATCATCGTCACTAATGCTCCGTGCAGGAATTATTAACTCACAAAGATATTAGATGCAATTTGGGCTTTGATGTGTTAGCATTGTGGATTATTGTTAATCTAAAATAATACATATATATTTGTTATTTTCAACATTTTGCATTTAAATCTAGATTAAATTTTTTTTTTACCTTAGTGTGAAGTTAATAATAAAAATAAGTAATAAGTTATTAAGTATAATAAATTTATTGAAATCTTCTGGTCAAGCAATAATGGGTTAAAAATATTTGTAAAATGATGTAGTAGAAAAATTCATTCATTCATTCATTTTCTTTTCGGCTTAGTCCCTTTATTAATCTGGGGTCGCCACAGCAGATCGAGAACATGCGAACTCCACACAGAAATGCCAACTGACCCAGCCAAGGCTCGAACCAGCGATTGTGCTACCCACTGCGCCACCGTGACGCCCTGTAATAAAAACATTAATATATATAAAATACACACATGTATCCATTTATTTTAGAAATATTTAGGAAGGTGTGCGTTGGCTCGAGGCCGCAGGTCGAGTGCCTTAATGTCCCACCATTGACGATATCCAGCATTTATACAACAGTTCAACGGCATAATCGTGTATATAAAAAAGAAAATCAAACAAGGAGAGTCTCAAAAATTCTTTTTGTACAAGGAACTACTTTCTTCTGCTGTTTATACACATCTGCAGCTGACGTCAGAACAGCAGAAGCTGTTACTAATTCACCAACGTTACTTTAGAGCTAGTATTTAAATGATTCTCTAGCGTAATGTCTAAAGCGAAGACAAAACAGGTGATTTTGCTCACATTTTAAGATTATAAGGCTGAACAGCATGAAAAGCCATCAGTCTACAGAGATTTCCCAGTATTTCTCTGTTGCAATTGGGATATCACAATGATTTACCCAGAAAAAGCCAAAGCAAAGCAAACACTAGCAGATTACTATGGTATAAATGCAGCACTACAACATACAAAAGAGAGAGATCGATTAGAATGTCACTTACCGGTTTTATAATGATTTGTTCAGGTGTAGTTTGAAATTTACGGAGTTTTTCTCCCCTAAGGACTTATTATGCAGTCTCTGTCGCCATCTTGTGGTGGAACGTCAACCATCTTTGCTCTGCTCAGTATGATAGACTGATGGCCACCAATGCGCTGAATCTCCGAAATTATAAATATTTAAAATAGGCACTATCCTTATAAATAAACTGCATAGTTGCAATCTAAACAACTACATTCTCGCACCAAAAGTACATTATGTTGTCCAACAGCTGCAATATTTGTCAAATTGTAGTGAGTTGTTTAGTCCCTCTTTAGTCCTAGTGTGGGCGGAGTAATACACAAGGGTGAAGAGGCTGTACAAGTGCTGATATTGCTTTAATACCTCATGGCTATCAGCCAATCAGATTCGAGAACCAGACAGAACTGTTTAAAAATGATCCGTCATCCAATGATTCGTCATGATGAATCACATCCGAAATAAAAACACACACATACAATGCATTTTTGTGGGGTTTTATATTGGATGTGATTAATTGTGGTTAATCGTTTGATTAAAAATGTATTAAAACACATCTCCAGTTCCACTGGACTTAATCTGGTCATGCAGTAATGAGTTAAATATATATTTTAAAATAATCTAGTAAGAACACATCTGAGATGCATTTGTCAGGCCACCTTAAAAAATAAAAAATAAAAGTTATAAAACATATGAGAGACATTTGAACAAAAGCTCTAGTTATGCAATAATGAGTGATTTTTGTACACATGAACACATGGGAAATACGAGCGGTCACATTTTATAGTATGTAAGGTGAGGACGCTGCAATGAAAGCCAGTGTGACGTGATTCCTACTTCAGGATAATCAGTCTGATCATTGTCTGGTTTTATAGTGAATGAAGTCAGAGAACAGAATATATCATCCATCTCCATCATCCAACATTAACAATCAATGCTGGAAAACAGCCTTCCCGAAAAGTCCTCACAGGAAAAGAGCGTTAGAGAACGACATCAAAGAGCAGTATGATCAATCCGTCTTTTCACAAATCAGGGAAACACATGATCCTCAGTCTGAATTGTTGCAGAAAAAACAAACACCGCAACAGGCTTGTTTTTTGGCATGTAATTGAGGAGCTGACTCATGTTCGGCACATACATGAAACGCTTCAGGATTCCTTCTGGCTCGGGGAAGACGTGACTTTCCTCAGATGACCTTTGAATAATGAGCCCATCTTCTCGTTTGGCTCTGGGGTCAGAAGAACAGACGGTAAGGGCCTTTGTAAGAGCTCACGATTACATAAAACAAGCTGGAGATTCAGGAAACTCTGGGGAAAAAAATCTGACGCTGAGGCCATGTCCACACTAATACGTTTTTGTTTAAAAACACATATTTTTCTCTCCATTTCAACCTTCCGTCCACACTGAGGCGCGTTTTTAGGAAGTGAAATTGTATCTTTTTGAAAACACTGTCCAAAGTGGATACATTTGAAAATGATGATGCATTTTAGTATAGGGGTGTCAAAATTAATTGTTTCTTCGGTGCACCGCGATGCAGACACGGACGATTCGGTATCGGTTCAGTAATAGACCATAACCGGTTATTATGTACTGACGCCATTTATCTCATATACGCTATATTACGGTAGTTTACTATGCAGAGGGATGCAAGTGCGAGTAATTAAAACGCTCCAACTACTTATAAAACGCAGAAACTCTGCACACGTTTCCTCTCCTCTCGGCTGTTATAGTGATACTTGTGGATCCAGACACGAGCGTGTCTGCAGAGCGAGTTTTCTCCACCGCGTCTATCATAGATTAGCTGTGATCGCCGCTGCCGTTTATCAGTGTCACTCATCGGTGAACAGCGCCAGAGCGTTAGAGCCAATCGCAGCCCTTTCTGTTGAGCGTGTGATCAGTCCTAACTCGCTCGACAATGCTCAAAAAGCAAGCAGGATAACATGTACGTTTGTTTATTTGCTTTAAATGTTCATGTTGTTCTGTGCTTGTACTTGAGTTTTGTTTGATACATTAAAAAGAGTGTTTTCTTTGAGCAGGTCAAATTAAAGGTACAGTTCTTTTATGTGACTGCTTGTATTTAAGGACAAAATTACAAATACACAGAAAATATATTTATAAATGATACATTTTAATACAAGAATTGTTGCGCTGTGAAGTAAAATATAAAATTGTGTATGGAGAGCATCGTCAATGCACCGTCATGCACCAAGATATCGAATTGAACCGACTCGATGGCATGATAATCGTAACCGAACCGCGAGACCAGTGTAGGTTCACACCTCTACATTTTAGTCATGTGACGCAATTCAGCTAACAAGGTGGACGACATAGTAAAGCAGATGTTTTGAATGCTGTCCATTTTGACAGCTCATTTAAAGATTAATGTCAGTTTGTACATGCTCCATACTGCCTCTCTTCAAAGGACACACAATGTTTACTGGGAGCTGTTGTTTCTTCGACATTTTGACTGACAATGTGACGTTTCAAAGAGATGGAAAGTAAATAGACGCCAGGCGGATATGTGCAGTACATAAACAAAAGCGTTTTTAGCCATGTAGACATAGCCTGAGACTGTTCAGACACCTGAAAAAGAAGATGTACTCTAGATCTGGATCCCATAGACCACACATAGTGTCATGTCATAGCTGGGGCGTGGCCTGGGGGTGGAGTCTGTGTCAGGGGAAAACAAATCTTCCCCCTCCATTGGAAAGATGAAAAATGGTCGTGCCCAACTGAGCCTGGTTTCTCTCGGGGTTTTATTCCTTCACTTTCGTCAATTGGTGAAGTCTGTTCCTCGCCACTGGCTTGCTTGGTTTGGGATTTGTGGAGCTGCACATCAATGGATTTGCTCTTCAGTGTTTGGGCTTTCAGCAGTGAAAATTAAACCACACTGAACTGAACTAAACTGAACTTCAACTCTGAAAACTGGACTGGCACTGTTTCAATCTACTAGAACTTCTATGTTAAGCTGCTTTGACACAATCTGCATTGTAAGCGCTATAGAAATAAAGATGAATTGAATTGAATTGAAAATGAATAGCCGTAACCCGAAGGTGAAAATTGTTTTATCCCAAAAAATGCCACCCCTGCTAGATTAAGCATCCCTTCCTTGCTACCTGATTTCCTAATCCAAGCCATTTCTCCTCTAAATATTAATGTTACCACTAAATAATCCACCTAATAATCCTTATACTGGTGAATGAGGCATAATCTGACAGGGATGCATTTTCCGGCAGTACACAAACTTTTAGAGTGGCCATCATCAAACAATCTAAATGCAGGACAATTACTAAGTTTGTGTGTGACAATGTGGGGCATTACCAACACTAAAACATAGCCTGAAGCTGCATATAACTTAATAAAATCATGTATTCTGCCTGTCAGATCGTTTATGTCCTTTGTATCCTTCCAGAAATCACATTTACAACATATTGCAACATAATGGGCCCTATCATACACCCGGCGCAATAAGACGCAAGATGTGTTTGCCCCGACGTGTTGCTATTTTTAGACCAACGCAACCTTAATTTCCCCGTTTTCCGCCACATTGTTTAAATAGCAAATCCATTTGCCCCACTTTGTGGACTCATGAGTGTGCCGGTCTAGAAAAAAGGTGTGTTAAGGAGCATTGTTGGCACGTTGCTATATTGAGGAACTAAAATAAACTGTGCAATAGACCAGCTGAAAGCAGGTCTAAAGTCCAGAGCGCGTTAGTTGTGCGCTTACACATTGCTTAAAACACACAGGATGTACAGCAATACACAAATATCTTTACAAATGAAAAAGAATTAAAGGATTAAAATATTACAAAAATTATTATTTTCTACATAAATGAGAACCACTGCCTCCATGCCTTCTTCATCTCGGGGGGCTTTTTTCAGTTTGCATTTGACAACTTGCATTTGAATAATGTTATTATTATTATTATTATTATTATTATCAGTGTTATTTATAATATGCATATTTATATTTGTTTTATTAAAAACAAGCTTAGATTTGTCCACCTGTCAGGTTTTGTACCATATGGGGCATAGGACGTGTGTTTAGATATAACTCAGCCTTTTGAACACACTTCGTTATTATTGCTCATTTATTCATTTGCTGAAAAACTGAATTTAGAAATAGTTTTGAAACAAATCTTTGCGCTTAACAAATGAAAATAATTATGTAGGCTAATGGATGTCTTCAATGAAGTGCGTACAACACCGTTTCCTTATCCACGAAAGAGAGAAAGAGAAAGTGAAAGTAAAGGCCGATTGGAGGAGGCTCGTTCTTTATCCTCGCGCTGCAGATGCTCTGTTTTACTGTTTTCTCACTAGTGAAGCGTTCAGTTTTTCAAAGTCCGCCATGTAAGTAGCAAATGCGCCATGGCGCCAGCAACTGACTCTCAAAGGGAATGGGAGATGAGACTCTGGTTGGTTTATTCTCAAAACACACCCAGAACTCATCAAGAGAATAAGCACAACCCTGTTAGACCATGCGCCGGGGCGCAGAGCGTATTTTTACATCCTTAAAATAGCAAAAGTGGATTCAGACACGCCCTTAATGCTTTTGCGCCATGTGCTTTAGACTTTGCGCCTAGATCGTTAAAATAGAGCCCTATGTCTTTATTTTACATCAAATAAATTTTACAATGTAGATTGTGTCAAAGCAGCTTAACATAGAAGTTCTAGTAAACTGAAACTGTGTCAGTCCAGTTTTGAGAGTCCAAACACTGAAGAGCAAATCCCTCAATGCGCAGCTCCACAAGTCCCAAACCAAGCAAGCCAGTGGCGACAGTGGCGATGAACAACACTTCACCAATTGACAAAAGTGATGAAAAAAAATCCTCATCTGGCCGAACTTCTTGTGCAGAAATGCAGTCTAGGTGCTGGAGGCTGGAGGAAGCTGGACAACCATCGTGGACGTCCATAATTATGCAATATATATATACATATTCATTCATTTTCTTTTCGGCTTAGTCCCTTTATTAATCTGGGGTCGCCACAGCGGAATGAACCGCCAACTTATCCAGCTTATGTTTTACGCAGCGGATGCCCTTCCAGCTGCAACCCATCACTGGGAAACATCCACACACACTCATTCACACACATACACTACGGACAATTTAGCTTACCCAATTCACCTATACCACATGTGTTTGGACTGTGGGGGAAACCAAAGCACCCGGAGGAAACCCACGTCAACACGGGGAGAACATGCAAACTCCACACAGAAAGGCCAACTGACCCAGCCGAGGCTCGAACCAGCGACCTTCTTGCTGTGAGGCGAACCCACTGCGCCACCGTGCAGCCCCATATATATATATATATATATAATTACGCTGTTGCACGGATATAATGAAAAGTGTAACTACTGCCCTATTCAAACAGGACTAGTTGTGTGAGTCTGCACTGCATTGATGTAGGTTCTTTATGATTTCAATCCCTCTTAAATTTAAACCTATTGTTTCCTTGCACAACCTCTGTAAATTACGTACCATTATTCCCTGCTACAACGGACGTCCTCTGAGATATTCGCTTTGACCTTTGTCAAACACCATAACTAAAGATGATTTTCACATGGTGTGTAAATCTTCTGACTGCCCGGTGAACCTTTTGCATCCAGACCTTTTTGTAAACTTTACAGACACTTACGTGATCCAAATCCCGTCCCAATCAGTAGAAGAATTAACCATTTAAATGTAGTTAGGAAATTAATCCTGTCCAAACTGTGCTAAAGACTTCTTGCACAATAAAATCTCTCTCTTGCTCCCGGAGAAATGTCATATGCAGTTGCTAGGGCATTCTGGATGATTAATAACCTGTTCCTATGCGGTTACTAGGGTGTTCAGTGTAGTTTATAACTGGTTGCTAGGGAGGTCTGGGAGGTTTATAGACATTTCATAGGTAGAATATTCTTTGTAGTTGCTGTGCAGCTGCTAGAGTGTTCTAGATGATTAATAACCTGTTGCTATGCGGTTACTAGGGTGTTCAGTGTAGTTTATATCTAGTTGCTAGGGAGTTCTGGGCGGTTTATAGACATTGCTTTGCATGGCTAGAATGTTCTTGTTTAAAGGCTGTTGTCTATAGGGTGTGCTCTGTGTTTATATCCCATTGCTATGCAGTTGCTAGGGTGTTCTGTGTAATTGATGGCTCTTTGCTTTATGGCTGCTGTGGTGTTCTGCGGTTTATAGTCTGTTGCTATGCAGTTGCTAAGTGTCTAAGAGCCCATTATTCTGGGTAGTTTAAATGCTATTATCTTTACGGTGTTCTCAGTGGTTTATAGCTTGTTGCTATGCAGTTGCTAAGGTGTTCTATGTAATTGATGGCTCTTTGCTTTATTGTTGCTTCGGTGTTATGTGTGATTTTTGGTTGCTATGCAGTTGCTAGGTGTCTAAAAACCCATTATTCTGGGTAGTTTAAATGCTATTGCCTTTATGGTGTTCTCTGTGGTTTATAACCTGTTGCTATGCAGTTGCTAAGGTCTTCTGTGTAATTGATGATTCTTTACTTTATTGTTGCTGTGGTATTCTGCGGTTTATAGTCTGTTGCTATGCAGTTGCTAGGTGGCTAAGAACCCATTATTCTGGGTAGTTTAAATGCTATTATCTTAACGGTGTTCTCTGTGGTTTATAGCTTGTTGCTATGCAGTTGCTAAGATGTTCTGTGTAATTGATGGCTCTTTGCTTTATTGATGCTTTGGTGTTCTGTGTTGTTTTTTAATCTCTTGCTAGGCAGTGGCTAGGTAGCTAAGAGCCCATTGCCATGTGGTTGCTAGGAGTTTTAGTTTTATCATTATAGCATGGTGTGTAAACCTTCTGAGTTCCCAGTGAACCTTTTGCATTCAGACCTTTCCATAGACACTTGCGTGATCCCAATCCCGTCCCAATCAGTAAAAGAAACAACCATTTAAAAGTAGTTAGGAAATGAATCCTGTCCAAACTGTGCTAAAGACCTAAACTGTTTTTCTTGCTCAATAAAATCTCATTGGATAACAAAAATCATTGGATCAGTGAGAGTCATATATACATATTTGACAAAGTGTTTGCTCAACGTCAACATGAACCCAAATCCCGAGTCCGGTCAAGGCACTATGAAAAAAAAAAAAAAAAGAATGTCAGATATGTATAAGCTTTTGAAAGTCTGACCCAAGTATGAATGATTCAGCGTTATGAGGAAGGCACTTTTCCTGCCATTAATCAATGGAGTTTTCTCCATCAGTCCGGCTCTGCAGTTCGTCTCCAAAGTCAACAGAGCTCCAGGGACCATTAATCTCTCTGCAGGCCTGGTCTGAGCACTGCTACTGAGTTTTTGTGGACTCTGGGTCTTGATAACTGGCTGCCGTCCTCCATCCACTCCTGTAAAGTACACTTAATTGCGGTTTGAGAGTTCTTCCACTCTTGAGCTCAACCGGTTTTGATTTATGACTATCTGCTGAGAGAGACACACCAATGCTGCGTGGGTTGAGCTCCAACACATTAGCATCTCGCATGCATCTTCGGTCATGCAATTCGTGCTGTTAAAGTTGATTAAATGCACTATCATCAGTGGTTTTGCTGTCGAGTTTTGATGGAATAATTAAGCCCAGAGTATATAATTGTAGACCGTTTCAAATATTTCTATTTTGAAAAAAGTGCATGATCAGTCCATAGACAAAATGTGGATGTTGCACTTTCTCAGTCTCTACACTGTTAAAAAAAAAAAATCCATGACTTAGCTTTTTTCCATATTTTTTGATTCATGTTTTGTTTTTAGATATTTCCTTGTTTATTTATGCTTTTGAATTGCATTATGGGTCCTTGATATTTCTTCCAACGACTTTTAACCTTGAAAAGTTCCAAAAAGTGACTTTTATTAACATTTGTAATAGTTTATGGTTTAACCCAGATATATTGTCTGGGTTGGTGTTGTATATTACACTACAAAAACTTGTAATAAACTGCCAGTACATTTTCCAACCCAGGCTCATTCTGAAAACGTACTCCTATATACATTTCTGGAGAGTGCCAAATACATCCCAGGAGTTTTTGCAGTTTTTGTTTTCGCGAATCCACCAGAGGCAGCTGTGTACGCTTTTTGAGATCTCAGATTTCTCTCGCGAGTGCCATTCGTGCCTGCTGTTCTTACGTAAATCCACCAGAGGCCGCTGTTGACTGACTGACCGACCATCCCCCACCAACCCCCTTCCCTAAACCCAACTGACAGTGTTTTGAAAAGCAATCCAGAAAAAGAAAAGACCTCGCAGCAGCCTGATTTTTACCACGTTTTCAGATTTTACTATGTTCTCACCCTGTTATTTACTTATTTATTTTACTTTTTGGCTTTTGTTTTTGTCTTATCTGCTTTCTGGAACCATTCTTCACCAGACTCAAACCCTGTCATCGCGTTCAGCTCTACTCTGCGTCTCAAGTCCGCTGACGTATGCTGCGAGCCACTGGACAAACTGGTAACAGCGGAAAAGCTGTCCACACGGAGGTAAGCAGTAAGCTGGTAAGTGCAAAAAGGAACAGCGTCATACCGCCCCATAGCGTTCGTTTTAAAGACGAAATGCAGTCATACATCCTTCTGGCTACATAATTTGCGATCTCCAGAAATGTATATAGGGCTACGTTTTCAGAATGAGCCTACGTTGACATTTTCTGTTATTTTACAGACTTATTTCTCTATATATTATTTCTTATACATTATATTTCAACTACTAAAATGTCAATAAAAGTCACTTTGTTAAACTGTAGAGTTGAATTCTTAACATCAAAAATCAACAGAGCAGAGATCAACATCCCATAATTCAGTTCACAACTGTAAATAAATGGAAAACACAAAATACGGAAACTGTTAATTAACAGATATTTTTTTACAGTGCGGCATGAGATCTGTCAGAAATAAATGGGTTCACGGGGATGATTTCACTCAGAACACCTGCCTGATTTTTACTATAAATTAATTTTATAGTAATGCTGTAATGCTGAGTAATTCTCTCTCCATTCCACAGCGATTACACAAGACTCTACGAAGTGTCATTATCCGGCATTTATGTTCATGTTTTGACTTCAATCGGCTGGATTTCCTGATATGCGGAGCAGACACAGCTGCGTGCAGGTGTATTGTGGGATAGGGGGTTTCACATAGGACAGTCGTAAAACAATCTTTACGAGTTGGATTCGTGTTTTTTTTAGGATTCAGCACTCAAGTTATTTTTGCCCTGTAATTCTTGAGTTTCTTTGTTCTTTAGTTGAAACAAATTGGGTGTTTCTTCAGCCTCAGGGCAACTTGATGGACTTTCAGACTTAATTAAAGCACCTTTCACGCTCTCACTTTATCTTTGCAGTTTGTTCCCCCCTCTGCATTTTCTTTCACATCACAAATTAGTCTTCATTTTTAACACCTTTCAAACATTTTATGCATAAAAAGGTACACCAAGTTTAGTTTAACCCTTCTATTGACTTACAAGTAAAACATGACCATTATAACAGCAGAAAAAAAACTAAACAATGTTTTTTTTATCTTAAAGTTTGGTGACTTTTTGTAAAATTACCCCAACATTAGAAAAAAAAAATCCTCATTTTCTATTTTTATGAAGGCTGTACAGATTTAGGGTACAGCGGTTGTCTTTCGGGTCAATGTTGACCCCACAGCAATAAAACCATTTTTACACCACAAAAACTACTGGTACGTATGTACGCACGCACACACACACGTTTCACAGGGACACTCCATAGACACTCATTACAGGGATATGAGGAGTCAACTACAAACCTGTAAATTAACATTTTAGTAGTTGAAATATAACGGATAAGAAATAATATATAGTGAAAAGTCTGTAAAAAGCCTGGTTTCTCTCTATATTTTTTTTCCTTCACTTTCCTCAATTAGTGAAGTCTGTTCCTAGCCACTGTCACCAGTGGCTTGCTTGGTTTGGGACTTGTGGAGCTGCGCATCGATGGATTTGCTCTTTAGTGTTTGGACTTTCAGCAGTGAAAATTAAACCACACTGAACTGAACTAAACTGAACTTCAACTCTGAAAACTGGACTGACACAGTTTCAATTTACTAGAACTTCTATGTTAAGCTGCTTTGACACAATCTGCATTGTAAAAGCGCTATAGAAATAAAGATGAATTGAATTGAACCATCCAGACGATATATCACTTTAAACTATAAAAAAATAAAAACAATCACAAAATATGGGAAACTGCAAGTTTACGGATATTTTTACAGCACATACTCCAAAAAAATGCTTCAAGAGTTCGCCCTTAGCTAATGATTGATTATAAAGCGTGTTTGGCATGCTGTCCCGGGAGAGAGCCCTGAGCTCATAAGATCCTCGAGCCCGGGGCTCCCTCCCGTTGCAGGGCGAGAGGGGAGCTTGAGTTCAGGTAGGTCTCGAGAACTCCCCTACTTGGTGAAAGTAGATTGGATGTAAAAGATATGAATTGGATAGCTGGATAATTGATCGTCTATAGTGTCAATTTTGTTTGGTCAATTAACTTGTGTTACATGTTTTTTGGACTGTGGGAGGAAACCGGAGAGCCCGGGGAAAACCCACGCAACACGGGGAGAACATGCAAACTCCACACAGGAATGTCAACTTGGCAAGATGAAGGCTTGGGCGAGTGACACTCTTGCTGTGAGGCAACAGTGCTAGCCACTGAGCTTCCGTGCTGCCCTTGAGAAGGGGGAGAAGTAGGGGTGGAAGGGGGGATTCTTCAAGACGAATGTGACTGAAGAATATGCTCTGGTTATTTATAGCGATTTAGGAATCCTCTGATTGGTGGAACGTGCATTAGCTAATGTGGACCAGCTGTTATCAATCATGATCACGCGCTCCTCTCGAAATTAGTTTACGAATAAACTTCACTTCAAGAGTTCGCCCTTAGCTAATGATTGATTATAAAGCGTGTTTG
>CAIGQV010019088.1:10840208-10862636 GCA_903798115.1 Danio jaintianensis
GGAATGGAGCCCCGAGGGGGGTAGGGGTCCTGCAAGAGATGGGAAAGGGAGGGGGCAGTGGAGGCTCTTGCTGGAAGCGTGGCAGGTGAAGGGGTGGCCGGGGAAAGGGCTTGGCGTGACTCCGGGGGAGTCGGCTCTAAACTCCGTGGGAGATGGAGCTGGTGAGAGGGAGTGAGTGGGGGGGGGGCTCACGCTAGAGAAGAAGAGGAAAGAGAAAGGGAAATGGCAGAGTCATGCTCGTGCCCTTGAGCCCTGGATGGTGAATATCGTCTGGTGAGAGACGGCTGGGCTTCCCTGAGGTGGTGTTGGTTGAGTCGAATGTAGGTTTTGAAGGCGTCTGAGGACCAGCGGCCGAGGGCCTGTATCTGGCACTGGGAGAGCCCGTTGTGTGCTGCTGTAGTGGCTGCTCCAATTCTGAAGGAATGGCTGGAGAATGATTCGGGGGAGAAGCCGGATATACGTAATATATCTTTTAAGTGTTTTGGAACCAAAAAAACGGGTTACTGGACGGTTAGCGTCGTCAGTAAAAAGAGGGGAGGAAGGGTTGGGGTCTTGTGACTTCCTCAGCTGTAAGAAGGCGGATAGGGTTTGAAGGGGGTGTGTGGGGGAGGGGAGGTCAAAGATGTAGATGAAATGACCGTTGCGGGTTTGGTCTGTTTTGCTCTGTTTGATAAAGAAAGAAATGGTTTCTTTATCCTGTATGGTTAGGTCGGAAATAGTGGGGTGTGTGAGGGGGTTGAATTTGGATGTGATTGTAAATTCTGAGCATCTGAGGAAGCCGAAAAAGGCAAGGGTGAACATGGCGTCTAGGGTGTGTGCTGTGTGGGTGGTCTGGTAGCCTGTGCGTAGTAGTTGTATGCATTTGGAGAGGATGTTGAGTGTAATAGGTAGTCTGGGGTCTGGGGTGGAGGGGTGGGATTACTAAATGCCTTTGATGAGGAGTGTGGTTTGTGAATTAGAAATAACATCTGAGGGGGATCCGTAGATTAATTTATGGAAAAATTGGATCCCGCTTAAGTAACTCCTGATTGTGCTGGCCTGTATGTTTTTGGAAATGTGTAGGTGAGATATGAATGAGGTGATTGTAAGGAGGGAGAATTCGGGAAAGGGTATGGATGTAATGGGTGGAAGTGTTTGAATGTGTTCCAAGCTGTGAGATATGACTGGAGAGTACGGGGGGCTACTGCTTGTAATATGAGGGAAGGGAAAATTGCGGAGGATGTGTAAGGGGTGGTTTATGGCAATATCATTTCTGAATAGGGAGGGACTGGTGTAGGATGGGGATCTGCTTCTGGAGCCAATAGTTGGAATTCCTGGAAAGAAAAACGAGAGAGAGAGTCAGTAATTAGGTTTTTACAACCTGGTACATGTTTAGCAGTCATTATGAATTGTTTTTTAGCTGATGTCCATATAAGACGTCTTAGAAGGGGCATGAGGGCGGGGAGAGGGAGCGCTGTATTATTAATACATTGTATTGTAGCTTCATTGTCGCAATGTATGAGGATGCTGGAGGCGGACCAATTATTTCCCCATAGGATGGCTGCAGTGACTAGTGGGTATAATTCGAACAAGGATGACGATTGGTGTTTAAGCATTTGCGGGGGTCCGTAACTGTTGGATAGGATCCAGCATAAAGCTTCTAAAGCGTATCGAAAATTTGGGGCTACTTCTGCAACCGAAGTAAGTCGGACTGCAAAGTAGAATAAAGGAACGCCGCTGGATACCAAAAGATGCCAAATTCGGATGAATTGGCAAGATTTTAAAATGCTGAAATATATCGACTTTTGCGAGCCAAGCGTTACGTCCGGCTATTTGATAAGAGAGAAGCTTGATCTATATCGTGGTAGAGAAGCGAAAATCCGTCTGGCGGAATGGTGTTATTGGTGCTAGGAAGCTGAATTATGCGGAGATGAGAGATCGATAATCAGCCGTTTTCCGGGAATTTATTATTATTATTATTATTATTATTATTTTTTTTTTTTTTTTTTTTTTTTTTTTTTTTTTTTTTTTTTTTTTTTCAATGGACTTATCATGAATTTATTGTCTGTTTCTTTTTTAATTAAGGTCTACTGTTTCTGGTTCCGTTATTGCTGATTGAAGATTAGGGCAGAAGAGGTTGGAGGAAGGAAGAGCTGAAACGCCCGGGTGGAATCCGTGGGTTAGACCTGCAATGGGAAATTCAGAGAAGTTAGTATCAGGGTGAGTACGCAATTCGTGAGCTAGTTGAAATGTTCACAGGAGTCGACAAGTAATTTCTTGATTTTTTAATTTGATTTCCAACTGGGCAGAACTAATCGGGCGTGGGCGTCGCCGCAGTAGCTGCGAATGTGGAGAAATTTGTAGAGTAGGGTTGAGAGCGCCGAGGGTGGGAATTGTAGTCCGTTTGGTTGTAGTCTTGTGGGTGGGTGGTGGTTAGAGTTGAAGTTGAGCTTGGGAATCCTGGGGGCGTGGTCTGGTGGGAGAGCGGTGGTGTGTTTTTGTTTTGATTTTTTTTTTTTCTTTTCCTTGATGATGTTATGGAGTGTAGCAGGAGAGAATTTCCTGGTGTTCTCTGCTGGTGGAGGTGGAGGTGAATGGGATTCTGAAGTGGCGTTGGAGTGTAATTTTAAGAGTTCCGATCTTTTGGGGGATCGTGGAGCGTGGATGCCGAGGTCTGAGAGGTGTTTCCTGAGTTCTAACGACGGTGATCCTTTTCGCCGGTTGGCTGAGGGAGGTGGCGGAATATAAGATGAGGTAGGTGCAATGTTCTGTTATCTTGGTGCTGAGGGAGATGAGGATCTTGTGCGGTGGAGGCGAGATGAAATGGAGCGAGTCAATCTTCGGCCTTTGGAAACAGCCTCGGACTCGGGTGTGGAGCTCCGCGGGCCAAGTGGTGGTGAGATGCCGCGAGTGTCTCAGGCGGAGCTGGGTGATCTTGAGGGTTGTTCTTGAGCTAATCGAAATAGCTGGTGTTGTTGTTGTTGTTGTTGCTGGTGTTGTCATTGTTGTAGTTGGTGTTGTTATTTTCCGTGTTGAGGCGGTAGTAGTTGACGAGTGGTCCATTGCTTTAGTCTGCAAATGCTAGCGCTAGTACGGTCCGAGCTTCTTCAAGACGAATGTGACTGAAGAATATGCTCTGGTTATTTATAGCGATTTAGGAATCCTCTGATTGGTGGAACGTGCATTAGCTAATGTGGACCAGCTGTTATCAATCATGATCACGCGCTCCTCTCGAAATTAGTTTACGAATAAACTTCACTTTTCTTACTTCGAGTTTTTGTCTAGTTTCTTGTCCACATATCCACAAATTTGTAAATCAAAAAGCATTTTTTAGACAAGCAAAAATATTGTGTTTTCAGAAATAGTCAAAATGAAGTGAGTTTTTCCTTAAAACAAGCTAAATAACCTGCCAATGGGGTAAATACTGTAAAATAGTCTTATTTCAAAGCAAAAATAACACTGTTAACGATCTATAGTAACTTATGCCGCGGTCACACTTTGAGTATGCAAAATTCTTTCATATGGCGCTGCGAAAGGGGCGGGATTAAACAAGATGATTAGACATTTAAAAAAGCGAGTGACTGTCCATATTTTAAATTTCTGTACAGAGAGGTCATGTTTTGATCTTCGATTTCACAGGTCAGAGTTCACCAAGCTTGAATTTTACAACGTAGCGAACTGCGAAACTTGTTGCACGAGCTTACGTTTCCGGTCTGCTGCATTCGCGTGCGTATTAATGGAAGTCTATGGGGAGAAAAGTGCAGTGTGACCGTGACTTTACTGGCAGCAGTTCGCCTTAACTTACTGTAAATCATTCATTCATTCATTCATTCATTTTCTTTTCGGCTTAGTCCCTTTATTAATCTGGGGTCGCCACAGCGGAATGAACCGCCAACTTATTCAGCATGTTTTACACAGCGGATGCCCTTCCAGCTGCAACCCATCACTGGGAAACATCCATACACACTCATTCACACACATACACTACGGACAATTTAGCTTACCCAATTCACCTATAGCGCATGTCTTTGGACTGTGGGGGAACCCAAAGCACCCGGAGGAAACCCACATGAACACTGGGAGAACATGCAAGCTCCACACAGAAATGCCAACTGACCCAGCCGAGGCTCGAACCAGCGACCTTCTTGCTGTGAGGCTACAGCGCTACCCACTGCGCCGCCCTTAATGTAAATCAATTACACCAAATTACAATACTGTATTTACATTTACGGCACCATTTATCATAGTTGTATATGTATTGACAGTATTGTATATCTTTACTGTGAAGATACTGTAATTTTCACAATGCAACATTAAAGTACAGTAACATCTGTCGCGATCACAATTCTGCCACTGAAATGAACTACAACTCCCATTATGCACCTCACACACACCAGTTCCTGATTCCCCTTGATTGCAAACACACACCTAAAGCTTGTGAGGACTTATTACCCAGACTATAAACACAGCACACACGTCTTTGCTAAGTCTTGTTTGCTGTAACATTTCTAAGTGTTCCTTTGTCTAGTCTTACCGTGCTTTTGACCCTTGCCTTGTTTATTGTTTATGTGGTTTTGCCGCCTGTCCCGACCATTCGCCTGCTTTTCTGACTACACTTTTGGATTTCCTTCATGTTACTGTTTGTTTCTGTTTTACCATTGCCTGCCTGACTATTTTCTTAATAAATCTGCACGTGGATCCTTAAACTCCGTTGCCAGACTCGTTCAGTTACAGTACCGCATAACTGACCTACAGTAAAACACAGTTCATATTACAATTAAATACTGTGTAATTTACAAACAATTTCAACAGTGGAGATTATTTTACTTACCCAACTGGCAGATTATTTAGCTTGTTTTACTGGAAAAACTTAATTTTATTTCTGAAAACAAAACTATATTTGTTGCTTGTCTAGAAAATGCTTCTTGATTTGAGAATTTGTAGATATTTGGACTAGAAACAAGACAAAAACTCTAAGTAAGGAAAGCCATTTTTTGCAGTGCAGACTCTTTGGGGACGATCATGGAAAGTCTATTATGTCGTAGATCACTTGTTAAATGCTGTTTGGTTTGGCGCCGGTCAGATCTGTGTGATTATGATGGGCAAACACTCCACGCTTCACATCAGATTAAAGTGCTGCAGTCCACATCAAAAGCTTGCTAATTAAGAAAAGCAAATATGTTTAAAGGAGAGTTCACTCTGATATGACATTATGCTTAAAATGACTTGAGTTATCCGAGATGTAGATGAGTTTGTTTGGGGAAATGAAGCAGTACATCACTTGCTCACCAGTAGATCTTGTCAGAATAAAGGCCCTGATCATTCATTTATTCATTTTCCTTCGCGGTCGCCACAGCAGAATGAACCGGCAACTATTCCAGCATATGTTTTACACTCTAGCATTCACACACATACACTACGGCCAATTTAGCTTATTCAATTCACCTATAACGCATGAGTTTGGAGACTGTGGGGGAAACCGGAGCACCTGGAGGAAACCCACGCCAACACGGAGAGAACTTGCAAACTCCACACAGAAATGCCAACTGACCCAGCCGGTGGGCCGAAGGTAAATATACCAAACTGTATTACGTTAATGTTGCTATGGGTAATTTCCTTATTTATATAATAATAAAAAAAACAGTAACTACAATACATTGCTTTATATTAACTAATGCAGTATATATTTTTTACATTTTATGATGAACTTATTATATTAAAAACAAAAACAATCCCATTTATAACACAATGGAGTTCAGTGGAGCACCAGTTTTTGCCTTGATTTGCTCGCCAATATTTTCGGCATTGTCTTCTGTCTATCGAGTGACAGTATTTCGATTTTTAAAAATCTGATTCATTTACATTCATTCATTCATTTTCCTTCGGCTTAGTCCCTTATTTATCAGGGGTCACCACAGCGGAATGAACCGCCAACTATTCCAGCATACGTTTTATGCAGCGAATACCCTTCCAGCTGCAACCCAGTACTGGGAAACACCCATACACACTCACATTCACACACACACACACACTCATACACTACCAATTTAGTTCATCCAATTCACCTATAGCCCATGTCTTTGGACTGTGGGGGAACCCGGAGGAAACCCACACCAACACGGGGAGATTCATTTACAGACAGATTAAATTGAAACATTTAATTTCAGTTTGCTTTTTTTTGCTGAGCAGTACAACAAACAAACAAAAAGAAGGTTATGTTAAATAAGAAATGACAATCTCTGTTAAAGGCATTTGCCCCAATACTCCCCATTACTGTCTTCTCTGATGGGATGGTGGGCCAAATCAAAGGTTACCAAGGGCCAACTTTGGCCCACGGGCCCTAGTTTGGGCATCTTTGGACTAGAGTCATGTTGTAATAAACGTAGACCAATCATTTTGCGTCAGAAGACCTCAATGATCAGGAGCTATATGGGTATTAATTTTTTTTGCCTGTATATGCTACCTGACAAAAGTCTTGTCGTCGATCCCAGTTGTAAGAGCAACAAATAATAACTTGACTTCTAGTTGATCATTTGGAAAAGTGGCAGAAGGTAGCTTTTCCAGTTGAATCATCTGTTGAACTGCATCCCAATCATCACAAATACTGCAGAAGACCTATTGGAACCCACATGGACCCAAGATTCTCACAGAAATCAGTCAAGTTTGGTGAAGGAGAAATCATGGTTTGGGGTTACATTCAGTATGGGGGCGTGCGAGAGATCTGCAGAGTGGATGGCAACATCAACAGCCTGAGGTATCAAGACATTTGTGCTGCCCATTACATTACAAACCACAGGAGAGGGCAAATTCTTCAGCAGGATAGCGCTCCGTCTCATACTTCAGCCTCCACATCAAAGTTCCTGAAAGCAAAGAAGGTCAAGGTGCTCCAGGATTGGCCAGCCCAGTCACCAGACATGAACATTATTGAGCATGTCTGGGGTAAGATGAAGGAGGAGGCGTTGAAGATGAATCCAAAGAATCTTGATAAACTCTGGGAGTCCTGCAAGAACGCTTTCTTTGCCATTCCAGATGACTTTATTAATAAGTGATTTGAGTCATTGCAGAGATGTATGGATGCAGTCCTCCAAGCTCATGGGAGTCATACACAATATTCATTCTTTTTCCGCTGCACCATGACTTTATATTCTTTACTGTACATTATTTCTGTTAATTGACAAGACTTTTGTCTCAGCAAAGTCAGACCTTACTGTCCTAATTAAAATCAAGGGATGATCATACTTTATTTTGGTAAAATAAGCGTAATCTAGAGGTCTTTGCCTTTTTTTTTTTTTTTTCTTTAATGATTTAATGAACAAAAAAAGGTCACCAACATTTTGGATGTCCTGAGCGTGAGTAAACTGAATGAACTTTCCCTCAACATTTTTATATCTTCAGAAGAGCATGAAAGTCACCAATGCAAAACAGACTCATAACACACACTTTTCACATTTTGAGTCTGATGTTCTGGTTCTTTTACAACCGGAGTCAAGCAGAACGAAGAAAGGCCATTAAAAGAATCAAACTGCAAAACATTAAGCGTACAGTACAGTATATCTCCTCGTAACGAGAGTAAACAAATGCATAAAACGCTGCGCCCTGACATTTAGCGAAATTGACACGCAATTGAAAACATTTGGTGCGCCTTTTGCTTTCAAGACCTTGTTTGCCAGTGTCGTATCAAATCAGACAGACACATGGGCTAAATTATGAGTCATTTGATCGTCATTTGGTTATTTATCCGCATATGGGAGATGCATCTCACATCAATCATATTTCACAGTAAATGCATGGACCCGATGTAAAAGGATTTTACAGTTTGATTAGGGGTTTTAAAAATCTTTGGTTCTGATAAATAAATAAATAAATAAATAAAAAGTCGATTATGGGTCTTAAAGGGATAGTTCACGCAAAAATGAAAAAATTATTTACTCACCCACAGGTCAACCAAAATGTAAGTGACTTTTTTTCTTCAGAACATTAAAGAAGATTTTTAGTTGAATCTGTGGTACTTGGTGATTCATAAAATAGCAGTGAATAGTGACAGGTTTTTTTTTTTAGATGAAAATAAACACATACGTAAGAAATGCGAATGTAGTCTGGTCACTTTTGATTTTGACCAATTTTGACCAAAATTCAATGTCTAAGGACAACGTTATTGTGATGTCCAATAATCACGTCAAATGACGTTGATGTTTGGTTGGTTTTAGGTTGTGTTGGAAAGTGACCAAAATCCAACGTCGAGCCAACATCTTAAACCAACGTCATATTGACGTCAAATACTGACATTTATTCGTCAGGTAAGGCAACCAAAATCCAACGTCTGATAGATGTCATAGTGGTAACATTCACACAACGTCAAGCTGTAGCAGCATTAGACGTTGATATTTGGTTGATTTTAGGTTGATTTTAGGTTGGACATTGACGTCTGCCTGGCGTTGAGTTTTGATGTCAACCCGATTTTCATTTACAAACACAATACAACGACCCACGACATTGGGGAACAACGTCAATCAAACGTCAACGTCAATCAAACATCAACGTCAATGTTGACGTCCTGTGCCTGCTGGGAATTTGTTGATAGATATTGGTGATATATTTCATCATCAAATCAAACGGACTACAATCGGACTACATTCATATTTTAAAGTAAATGCATGGACACCATGCAAAAGGATTTTACAGTTTGATTAGGGGTTTTAAAAATCATTGGTTGTGATTCAAATTAATATAAAAGTCGATTATGGGTCCTAAAGGGAAAGTTCACCTAAACATGAAAAAAATGTTTACTCACCCACAGGTCATTCAAAATGTAGGTGACTTTTTTCGTCAGAACAATAAAGAAGATTTTGAGCAGATTCTGTGGTACTTGGTGATTCGTAAAAAGGCAGTGAATGGTGACAGGTTTTTTAGATGAAAATAAACACATACGTAAGAAATGCGAATGTAGTCTGGTCACTTTTGATTTTGACCAATTTTGACCAAAATTCAATGTCTAAGGACAACGTTATTTTGATGTCCAATAATCACGTCAAATGAAGTTGATGTTTGGTTGGTTTTAGGTTGTGTTGGAAAGTGACCAAAGTCCAACGTCGAGCCAACATCTTAAACCAACGTCATATTGACGTCAAATACTGACATTTATTCGTCAGGTATGGCAACCAAAATATTGGTGACGTCCACATAACGTCAAGCTGTAGCAGCATTAGACGTTGATATTTGGCTGATTATTGATTTAGACTCATTTGTATGTGTATATTTTCAATCTAAAAAACCTGTCACCATTCACTTCCATTATATGAATCACCACAGATTCTAAACTAATGATTCACAGAAACTAATGTTGGCTAATTCAATAAACACCTCAGCAAATGATGCCACTAATTACATTAAATAACTCAATGTTTAGGTTTAATGTGAGCCGAATTATTCTGGCAAAAAAATTTGTTGGTTCCCAGTATTTTTGTCTTTTCAGTACAAATATATAAAGCATAATTGAGTCACAATGCATTTACTTGAGAAGCAAAATAACATGTTTTCTGGAAAATGTCTCAAAGTGAAGTAAGTTTTTACTTAAAACAAGAAAGAACATTAGCCGGCGGGTCAGAAAAATAATCTCATTGCTTCTTCCCTGCATTGACAGACATCTTTTAGCTTCCCAAGTGAATGCATTTAGATTTTTAGGTAGATTTAGCAACTTTTAAGCATTTGTACCAGAAAATAAAATACTGAGAAACTCTATGTACAGCTAGTGGAAAAAATAAAAAGATCAGTTGAACATTCTTAGGATTTATCATTTATGATGAGTTTTTATAGTTATGTGTATTTTCTGTTTTATTCAGTAAACTACATTGTAAAAAAATATATCTGTCAATTAACAGTTTCCATATTTTGTGTTTCACACGTGTTTTCTGTTTATTTACGGTTGTGAATTGCATTATGGGATGTTGGTCTCTGCTCTGTCGACTTTTGATGTGGAAAATTCAACTCTACAGTTTAACATAGGGACTTTTATTGACATTTTAGTAGTTTGAGATAATATAATATATAGAGAGAAATAAGTCTGTAAAATAACAAAAAATATACTGGCAGATTATTACAAGGTTTTTGTAGCGCAATATACAACACCGGCAACACGGTGGCGCAGTGGGTAGCACGATCGCCTCACAGCAAGAAGGTCGCTGGTTTGAGCCTCGGCTGGGTTAGTTGGCATTTCTGTGTGGAGTTTGCATGTTCTCCCCGTGTTGGCGTGGGTTTCCTCCGGGTGCTCCAGTTTCCCCCACAAGTCCAAAGACATGCACTATAGGTGAATTGGGTAGGCTAAATTGTCCATAATGTATGTGTGTGAATGGGAGAGTATGGGTGTTTCCCAGTGATGGAAGGGAAGGGAATCCGCTGCCTAAAACATATGCTGGATAAGTTGGCGGTTCATTCTGCTGTGGCAACCCCAGATTAATAAAGGGACTAAGCCGAAAAGAAAAGAAATTAATAAATATACAACACCAACCCACAAAATAAATCACTTTAAACTATTAAACATGTTCATAAAAGTCACTTTTTCCAACCTTTCAATGGTAAACGTTGATGGAAGAAAGATCCCATAATGCAATTCAAAAGCATGAATAAACAGGGATAAAAAATAAAAACATGAATCACAAAAGATGGAAAACTGCTAATTTAGGGATTTTTCTTACAGTGTACTCGTAATTGTATTTCTTTATTAGGAATTCATTTTGGATTTGCTCCGTTTATTATTTTTTTCCGGAATGAATCGCGATTTTGAGGGTCTAAACATGCCCGAAAACTCGAAGTCGTATATTTTTAACTTCCTCTGCCGAAAAAGTGCCGTTTTTGCCATTTCCAATTGTCATCTAAAGGCCTTGGCGATGTTAAATTGCGAAGATCTAGAGTTTTCGTCGAAGGGTGTGTCCGTGGCGGCCTCACAAACTTTGATTCTTCGCCGTTGTTATAACTCAGGCATACATTGTCTGATCTGCTTCAAAGTCCATATGTTTGATAACAGTCCTGACCTGAACACATTTACATGCCAACATCCAGATACAATTATAGCGCCACCTGCTGGCAACAGGAAGTGACATGTTTTAGAGTGTAACAAACTCCTCCTACAAATTTTATCACATCGAATCCATGTTCCATTAGTTTAGTCCAAAGGCCTTCGTGATGTTAAATTGTGAAGATCTAGAGTTTTCGCTGAAGGGCGTGTCTGTGACGGACTGAGAAAGTGTGATGCTTCGCCATGGAGGAGGAAACACTTATAACTCAGCCAAACAATATCTGATCTGCCTGAAAATGCACATGTTCGATGAGACTTGTTTCCTGAAGACATCTACATGCCAAAATTGAGTCACAGCCATAGCGCCACCTGCTGACAGAAGGAAGTTTGGTGTAAATCAGTGATTTTCTCAGATTTTTTAAATATATATCAGCTTAAATTATTATTGTCCACTGTTCTCTGTCATCCTAAGGCCACCGGGCGGCGGTGAGCCCGGGTGCGAGGTCCCTTTCATTGCTGCTTGCAGCTTTAATTGAATATTGAAATGTTGTCATCTAAAGTAATTGGTCAAAGTAAAAAAAAAATGTCATGTTTATATTAATCTTTAAGAAATCAATTAAGAACATCAAGAAATCTATATATGTATATTGACAATATATTTTAGATATACAATTATAGAATGGGATGCAGTTGAAATTTTAATTATTGTCCAAATATTTCCCAAGTGATATTTAACAGAGGAAGGATATTTTTAACCATATTTCCTTTTATTATTATACTTTTTTTTTTTTTGCTTCTGGAGAAAGTTTTATTTGTTGTTTTGTTTTAATTTGGCTTGAATAAAAGCAGTTTTTACAAATATATATATTTTTGTTTAATGGCTGTTGTCCAATGACTTGCCTGATTAACCTAATTAAGCCTTTAAATGTCACCTTAAGCTGAATACTAGTATCGTGAAAAATATCTAGTCAAATATTATGTGCTGTCATCATGGCAAAGACAGAAGAAATCAGATCAATGATTAGAAATGAGTTATTAAAACTATTATGTTTAAAAAAGTATTGAAAACAAATATCTTCGTTAAACACCAAATACTTGGGAAGTATTTGATAAAGAATTAAAATGCAAGAGAGTGCAAATGCAATGCAATGGGAGAACATGCAAACTCCACACTGAACTCACACTGAACTAGCGACCTTCTTGCTGTGAGGCGACAGTGAGCCACCGTGCCGCCGGAACAAATGAACCCATATCTACTAAATCCAGAGAATATCCATATTGTTTGCCTCAAATTTTTTACATTTTAAGATGATCAAATCCATCTGATGTGCGTGTTCACACACATGTGACTCGGCTGAGGTCAGACGACACCAAAAGTCATTTTATTGAAGCTAATTTATCATCTTCCATATGCTTGCATATTTTGCAAATGGCTTTGACGTGTCCCAGATGTTCAGACACATGGCAGAGAAGATCTTCAGCAGGTCTATCCATAGCTGGAAATGAGGCGGGAGGGATTTGGTTTGGACTTGAGGGTTTTCAGACCACCCTGATCCACAAAACACCTTCAGTTGCTCACAAAAACCCACAATCAATGCCCATCAAACCCCCATCAGGCCTTCTGCACACTGTGTGTCATTACATCACAACAAAGTTTACTGCATTTGAAATCATAAATAAGGGTGTACTCACACTAGGCTATCCGAACCGTTCCCAGGCACGTTTGACCACCATTTCCCGGTTTGTTTGACAAGTGTGAGTGCTCTGAATCGGGCCCAGGCGCGGTTCAGTTGGAAGAGGTGTGCCAGAGCGCAGTTTGGTTGGGCTTTGGCGCAGTACGCTTGTAGTGTGAGTGCAAAACGCGGCTGAGCCCGAAACTGAAGACGCGGCGTCACTTTTAAGGGACTGTTTCATATGGATTTATTAATCATTCTTACTTTTCAATGAATGCGAAATGTCATAGTTTATTAAAGACATAAACCCCTCGCTGCACGACAGCTGCACCTTCAGCAAACCACCTGCAGCACGAGGACTTTCATGAACATTTATTAGCGTCAAATATGGTGGATCTGTTCAGCAAAAGATTTGACTGTGTCACTGCATCACAAACGACTTAAAATAGTACAAAACAATATAACTACAGCAATCTCCATTGTACTGAGCGAGAGCGCTTCTCTTCTGTTAAAATGAACAGTCACATCATCTGACGTCGGAGGGCAAAAAATGCAATGTGAGTGCAGGCCGAGGGGGAGGGGGGAGGGGGGACAATCGAGCCTGGGCACAGTTCAAGACAACCATGAATAGTGTGAGTACACCTTAACATTGTGGTGTACTGTAAAATACTGTATTAACCTGTATAAACGTTGGGTTCTTCCATATTTGACCCAAGGTTAGTGTGATTTCACCACGTAGGACAACATACTGTATAAATTAATCCTGGAACAACACTCCAATCAGCCAATCAGATTCGAGGGATAGGTTTACAGCTTATGTTAAGTTTAGGATTACAGTTAGGGATATAGTTATGCACTGCAAAAGAAAAAAAAAGGGCCCTATCATACACCTGGCGCAATTTGGCCAACATAAGCTCTTTAAATAACAAATAAAAACCCTGCACCATTGGCTTGAGAGCAGGTTAAGATTAACTGGGAAACATCCATACACACTCATTCACACACATACACTACGGACAATTTAGCCTACCCAATACCCGAATGTGCTACCCACTGCGCCACCGTGCAGCCATGATTGTGACTCAATATTTGCTAATCATTTTACTTTTATATTGAAATACAATGCTTATTCTACAGAGCATGTCAACATCAAGTTAATCCTTCTTCTGCAATTTATATTTAATACAATTTAATACTTTCAAATTTTCTGCATCATTACGTCATTACTATCTCTCTGAAATAATTCAAATATGATGATTTGATGATAAAAAAAAACCCAGATGTGCTTTATTTATTTATTTATTTATTTATTTATTTATTTACCAGATCTTTTTTAGCGTTGTTATTATTAGGAATCAAAAGAACAGTAGAAATAAAGCATCTTAAATGTCTTTGCTGTCTCTTCAGATCAGCGTAATGCATCTTTGCTCAATAAAAGTATTAATATCTTGGAAAAAACATATCAAAAGAAAAACCTTTATTACTGTAATTTAATTCTGACTTTCAGAAATTGCACAAATGTCAGTTTTTCCATCATAAACCCACCAAACTATTTAGTAATTTAAGAAGATAAATATGAAAATATTTCAATTACAGTTTTATGGCTCACAGTTTGTGGTCAATAAGATGTTATTTTATATATAATAAATTGAACACAAGCTATCATACTGTATACCTGACTAAAAGATGGAGCGAGTTATTCATTACATGTTGATGAATAATTAGGAAGAGAAACATTTTGATTCTTTACCACAATCACTGATGAATCGCTCACAATTCAAGAACCTGAATCATGGATGTAGAAAGTAAACATGCTCTGTTTTGATTTTATAATTGACTTTAAATGCATCATGATTCATCTAAATGCTGAAAAAATTCTCTCCGTCTGCCGGGGTCATTCATATTCCTGCTACAGTTCCTCCAGCGTTTTAAAGCCTATTCTCCAATGTTTGTGTTTATTTTTGTCTTACAGTAAGTTAAATGTGAGCTCAACCTTCCGCTACTGAAGTAAATGTTTGTTTCGGAGGAAATATTTAGTCAGTTTCATAACGTCTGCGCAATATTTCGATGATCGTGCCATGCAGAAACAATACAGCAGAGTCTGTGTAAACACATTTGATGAGATCAGCGTTTGTTTTACATTTCTGTGCTATTTTAATGCAGATGTGGCTTTTATAACATATTGTATAATTATAGTTGTGATTACCTCCAGCCCATTTCACAAGGGAAATAATCTTGCAATTAAACTGTTGCTTCTAACTCATGAAAATAAAAAAGATTGTGTCTAGGCAAGGCAAGGCAAGTTTATTTATATAGCACATTTCATACACAGTGGCAATTCAAAGTGCTTTACATAAACAGGAATAAAAGAGACAAGAATAAATAAAATAAAAACAAACAATATAAAAACAGATGAAAACAGCGTAGAGACAGTTTTTCCATATTCCAAAACACCGGTGTATCATATTTCTTATTTTACTCTGGGACTTCCCCCATTCTGGTGATCACCCCCCTCTGTGGACTTTTTCGGTACCTATTTATCTATTGGACGTCTCCAACAGATTCGATTTTTCACCTGAAATCGAAATGTTAAGCTTTACAGCTCTAATTTAGTGACCCCCAATTTCAACTTCCTTCTGGAAGTAAATCGCACGGCCCCTGATTTTAACCCCCTCCCGGGAGTAAATCGTTTTAGCTAGCCAAACGTAATGAAAGGTCTTGATCTCAGTCAGACGCCAGGGACTTTAACCCCACCGCAACAGTTATCTGTGGCGAGTCATCGTCTCGCGTCTCACTTATATTAATAACGCTGCTATCCCACAGAGACAGATCTACCAGTATGGTGATTTGGCCCAAGTTACATTTTTTAACTACCCAATCAGATACATAAACAGGAATAAAAGAGACAAGTAAAAATTTTTTATATAAAAATAAATAATAATAATAATAAAATAAGTAAATAAAAATAAAATAAAAACAAATAATATAAAAACAGATAAAAACAGGTGTTAAAACAGGTTATAAAAGAAATGAAAATAAAATAAAAGACATAATAGTGCGATCTGTCGGACGTAGCACAGTGCTCATTCAGTAAAGGCACAGCTAAACAGATGTGTTTTAAGTCTGGATTTGAATGTACCTAATGTTGGAGCACATCTGATCATTTCTGGAAGTGGATTCCAGCGGCAGGGGGCGCTGTTAGTAGCTGAAGGCCGATTCACCCTGCTTTGACTGAACTCTTGGAATTTCTAATTTATTTGATCCTAAAGATCTGAGTGATCTATTAGGTTTGTATTCAGTGAGCATATCTGTAATGTATTGAGGTCCTAGGCCATTTAGTGATTTATAGACAAGTAGTAATACTTTAAAATCTATTCTGAATGTAACTGGGAGACAGTGTAAAGACCTGAGGACAGGTGTGATGTGCTCTGATTTTCTGGTTCTGGTCAGAATCTGCAGAATCTGCACGTTCTGGATGAGCTGCAACTGTCTGACTGTCTTTTTGGGAAGGCCAGTGAGGAGTCCATTACAGTAATCCACCCTGCTGGTGATAAAAGCATGAACAAGTTTCTCTAAGTCTTCACTGGAAACAAAGCATCTAATTCTTGCAATGTTTTTGAGATGACAGTATGCTGATTTAGTTACTGCTTTGACGTGACTACTGAAACTCATATCTGACTCCAGAATAACACCAAGATTCTTGACCTTATTTTTTGTTGTTTGACCCTTAAGCCAAGGTACGCACTCACCTTGAGAACCTCATCTCTGTTCCCAAACGCAATGACTTCAGTTTTCTTTTTGTTTAACTGAAGAAAGTTTTGACACATCCAACTGTTAATTTCATCAATGCATTGGCAGAGGGTGTCAATGGGGCTGAAGTCATTAGGCAGCAAGGCTAAGTAGATCTGAGTGTCATCAGCATAGCTGTGGTAGGAGATTATTTGGCTTAGTGGGAGCATATAAAGGTTGAACAGGAGAGGTGCCAGAATTGAACCTTGTGGGACTCCACATGTCATGGGTGTCCACCTCGACCTATGGTCACCTATACTGATATAGTAACCTCTCCCTTCAAGGTAAGATCTGAACCATTTGAGGACCGTCCCAGACAGCCCAACCCAGTTTCCAGCCTATCCAGAAGTATGCTGTGATCGACAGTGTCAAACGCAGCACTAAGATCGAGCAATACCAGCACTGTTAGTTTGCCTGAATCTGTATTTAGGCAGATATCATTGATTATCTTTATAAGGGCGCTCTCTGTACTATGATATGCTCTGAAACCAGATTGAAAATTGTCTAAACATCCCTTGGAGCTTAAGAACGTGTTAACCTGGTTAAAAACAACTTTTTCAGTGATTTTGCCAATGAAAGGGAGATTTGAAATTGGCCTGTAGTTGCTCAATAGGGTTATCCAGGTTGCTCTTTTTCAAGAGGGGTTTAACAACTGCAGTTTTAGGTGAGTTTGGGAAAGTCCCTGAGAGAAGTGAAGCATTTACCACTTTTAGGAGATCCATTTATAGACAGTTAAACACCGTTTTGAGGAATGATGTGGGGAGTGTGTCAAGACTGCAGGTTGATGTTTTCATAATTTGCACGATCTCTTCTAAGATTTTACCATCAATTGCCATGAAATCAGACATACTGTCTGATTTCTTAAGTTTAAGGTTGAGCTTGTCTGACGTCAACACAACTTGGCTGATTGGATGAGCTGATTGCCTTTCTGGTATTATAGATCTTGTCAGTAAAGAAATGGGCAAACTCATTACATTTGCTTTCAGAGAGTAATTCACTGGGAATCCTACCGGGGGGGTTGTGAGTCTCTCTACCGTTGCAAAGAGGGTCCGAGCGTTATTTAGGTTGCTGTTTATAAGGTTTGAAAAGAAAGTCTGCCTAGCAGTGTTTAGCTCCACATTAAAAGCATGAAGACAGTCTTTATAGATGTTATAATGGACTACTAGTTTTGTCTTCCTCCACATACGCTCAGCTTTTCTGCACTGTCTTTTCATCATCTTTACCGCTGTTGACATTGTCCAAGGTGTTTTCTGTCTCCCAGTCATCTTCCTGACTTTAACAGGAGCAATGTCATCTATGACATTCTTAACTTTAGAGTTAAACAGATCAAGGAGAGAATCAACAGAGTCTGCAGATATGCTTGGTGCTAGCGATATGGCCTTCATAAACTGCTCACTAGTGTTCTCATTTATGCATCTCTTTCTGACAGGGACAGATCTGTCTTCAGTGGCTGGAGTAATCAATATATCAAAGAAAATACAGAAATGATCAGATTTGTGATCAGATCAGTGCGACATCCTTAACAACAGTCGATGAAATGTGTAAACCCTTAGGTATAATTAAATCTAGAGTGTGTCCACGATTGTGTGTGGGTCCTTGAACATGCTGAGTCAGATCAAAAGTGTTAAAAACAGTCATCAGTTCTTTTGCAGCATTGATTTCAGGATTATCAATGTGAATGTTAAAATCCCCAGCTATAGTAAAATAGTCAAATTCAGAAGTTACTATTGATAGCAGCTCTGTAAAATCATCAATAAAAGTTGGAGAATATTTTGGAGGTCTGTAGATAATGATCAGTAAAATGCGTGGAGCACCCTTTAGTGCTATACTCAGATATTCAAAGGACAAATAGTCACCAAATGACACTTGTTTACACTCATAGACACCTTTAAACAGTGCAGCAATGCCTCCACCTCTCCTATTGTTCTGATGCGTCACAGTCTATCTGTGTTGAGCTCAGGGTGCAGGCGGCAATGTGTCTGTGAGCAATGATTGTTTTGGCTGCGTGGCGTTATCATTGTCCTTGTGAGATGCGTCAGCCCCAAGTCCACTCAGGAGCTGATTTGAAGTCCTGTGGTCATTTGGACATTTACTAGGAGTGTGTGTGCCATTTGGGTTGAGTTCAGTGGCACATGCAGCTGATAGATGATGGAGGGAGAAATAGATATTGTCCTTTAGCACTTTTGCACCAAGTTTGTTTGGATGACGGCCATCTGATGTGAACAGTTGTCTTTGATTCCAGAAGAGATTGAAGTTGTCAATGAAGTTCAGTCCTTTCCTGTTACATGTTTTCTGCAACCATGCATTTAGGCCAAGAAGCCGTGAAAACATATTTGTCCCTCTTGCAGGGAGTGGTCCACTGATGAACGGCTGAATTTTCAATCTTTTAACTGTTTCCAAGAGCTCACAGAAATCTCTCTTAAGCAGTTCTGACTGTTCCTTCCGAATATCATTCTTCCCCACATGGATGATAATCCGTTTTGCAGTCTTGTGCTTCTTCAGAATTTTCTTCAGAAAAAAAAAACAAAAAACTATTGGGAACAGTAAATGTTACTATCAAAATCACAAACTTTTAAAAAAATATATTTATAAAAATGTATACTTATGCCAAAAAAACTATAAGTTTCACAATAAGGTTATTCTTAGAAAAATATGCATTTTTGGTATAATTTATATATATATACAAATAGTCACTTAAATATATATATATAATTATTTATTTAAAATAATGTCGAAAAGATTACATTTTTTTCTTTATTCACCAGGACTTTTAATTTGTAAAGCGTACAAAAAAATTCACGATTAATCGCATCCAAAATAAAAGTTTGTTTTGACATAATATATGTGTGAATATTTATTATGTATATATAAATAAACACATGCATGCATATATTTGGGAAAATGCTATTTATATTTAGATATAAAATATATATTCATGGGCGTCACAGTGGTGCAGTGGGTAGCACGATCGCCTCACAGCAAGAAGGTCGCTGGTTCGAGCCTCGGCTGTGTCAGTTGGCATTTCTGTGTGGAGTTTGCATGTTCTCCCAGTGTTCGTGTGGGTTTCCTCGGGGTGCTCCGGTTTCCCCCACAGTCCAAAGACATGCGCTATAGGTGAATTGAATTAACTAAATTGTCCGTAGTGTATGTGTGTGAATGAGAGTGTATGGGTGTTTCCCAGTGATGGGTTGCGGCTGGAAGGGCATCTGCTGCTTAAAACATATGCTGGATATGTTGGCGGTTCATTCCGCTGTGGCGACCCCAGATTAATAAAGGGACTAAGCCGAAGGAAAATAAATGAATTAATATATATTCATATCATAAAAATTATATATAACCTTAAATATCTACAGTATGTGACCAAATTGGTTTGTATAGTTTTGTTTCTCTGTATGTGTATATCACATACACATAATAGATATATATAGTACACTACCTGACAAAAGTCTTGTCGCCTATCCAAGTTTTAGGAACAGCAAATAACAACTTGACTTCTAGTTGATCATTTGGTATCAGAAGTGGCGTATATGAAAGGCAAAGGCCTCTAGATTACGCTTATTTGACCAAAATAAAATATGATCATGCCTTGATTTTTAATGATTTAATTAGGACAGTAAGGTCTGACTTTGCAGAGACAAAAGTCTTGTCACTTAACAGAAATAATGTCCAGTATAGAATATAAAGTCATGCTGCAGTGGAAAAAGAATGAATATTGTGCATGACTCCCATGAGCTTGGAGGACTGCATCCATACATCTCTGCAATGACTCAAATCACTTATTAATAAAGTCATGTGGAATGGCAAAGAAAGCGTTCTTGCAGGACTCCCAGAGTTTATCAAGATTCTTTGGATTCATCTTCAATGCCTCCTCCTTCATCTTACCCCAGACATACTCAATAATGTTCATGTCTGGTGACTGAGCTGGCCAATCCCGGAGCACCTTGACCTTCTTTGCTTTCAGGAACTTTGATGTGGAGGCTGAAGTATGAGAAGGAGCGCTATCCTGCTGAAGAATTTGCCCTCTCCTGTGGTGTAATGGGCAGCACAAATGTCTTGATACCTCAGGCTGTTGATGTTGCCATCCACTCTGCAGATCTCTCGCACGCCCCCATATTGAATGTAACCCCAAACCATGATTTTTCACCAAACATGACTGTTTTCTGTGAGAATCTTGGGTCCATGCGGGTTCCATTAGGTCTTCTGCAGTATTTGTGATGATTGGGACGCAGTTCAACAGATGATTCATCAGAAAAATCGACCTTCTGACACTTTTCCAAATGATCAACTAGAAGTCAAGTTATTATTTGTTGCTCTTACAACTGGGATCGACGACAAGACTTTTGTCAGATAGTGTACACACACATATGTCAAAACAATCTTTTGTTTTGAATACAATCTTTGCCCAGCACAAATTCTTTTGTACACTTTACAAATTAAAAGTCCTGGTGAATAAAGAAAAAACATAACCTTATCAGCTGTATCTTAAATAAATAAGTTTATTATTAATTGACTTTAATTTAATGTAATACTGATGAAAGTATACATACACTGTAAAAAAAAAACTGTACATTTTACGGTAACTTACTGGCAAATTTGGTTTCCAATAGACTGTAAATGTACAAGTGCACTGTAAATAAATAACTACAATTGTGCTGCATTTTTACATTACAATTGTAGTTATTAATTAACAGTGCGCTTGTAAATTTACAGTCTTATACTGGCAATACACACACACGCACACACACGCACACGCATGTTTGTTTTTGTGAAAAGTGGGTACATTACATAGGTTTCCATTGATTTTATACAGCACAAACCGTATTTTGTATTGCCCTAACCCCACCCTACCCCTAAACCCAACCATCACAGGAAACAGTGTACAGCTTTACTCTCTGATTAAACTCATTCTGGGGGATTTATAAGCGTTTTGAGAAATGAGGACGTCAGCTGTGTCCTCATATTTCACCTCCTTTTTGTAATACCTGTGTTATACCTATGTCATTATACAGATTTGTGTCCTGACATGCCATAAAAACACGTACACACACACACACACACACACACACACACACACACAGATCAGAACTGCTTTACCTAAAAGGCATGAAATCAAATAAATCTTTAAAGCTTAAAATGAACAATAAACGCATCTGAATCCACTTCTAATCACAGTTTTATGGCGAGCAGTTTGGGGTCAGTAAGATTTTTATTATTATTTTTCCAGTATTTTGAATGCAGTCTCTCGTGCTCATAAAAGGGACATCTTGAATAGCTATTTTCTAATATACTTTACAACGTAGTTTATTAATTGGATTTAAAGCTGAATTTTCAGCACCATTACTTCAGTCTTTAGTGTCATATTATCCTTTAAATCATTATATTATGTTGATTTGATGATCAAGAAACACTTGTGATGTTAAAACAGCTGCTTCATTTATTTGACAGATTTTTATTTTTATGGTTATTATTAAGGTTCAAATTAACAGCATTTATTTGAAATATCATAAATGTCTTTGCTGTCACTTCAGATCAGCATGATGCATCCTTGCTCAATAAAAGTATTAATATCTTGGAAAAACATAAATATAACCCCAAACCTTTGAAAGGTAGTCTTTATTGCTGTAATTTAATTCTGATTTTCAGAAACAGCACAAACGTTGTCAGTGCTTCCCTTATCCAAAATAAAACCCACCAAATCTTTAGTGGTTTAATAATCACACCCTTTTAGATAAATATTAAAATATTCTAATTACAGCTTTATGGCTAGCGGTTTGTGATCAGTAAGATTTTATTTATTTATTTATTTATTTATTTATTTATTTATTTATTTATTCCTTTATTTATTTATTCCTTTATTTATTTATTCTTTATTTATTTATTCTTTATTTTATTTGTTCATTTATTTAGTCATTCATTTATTTATTTATTCATTCTTTTATTCATTTATTTAGTCATTTATTTATTTATTCTTTTATT
>CAIGQV010019088.1:10869821-10889848 GCA_903798115.1 Danio jaintianensis
ATTGTGTTTTTGTTGGAACATTTTAAAAACGTTAGCAGTAAAAATGTTACCATTGAGTTGTTCATAGAACGTTCTAAAAACATTAGGATAAAAACGTTATTTCTGTGTTGTTGGTGGAATGTTTTAAAAACACTAGCATTAAAAATGTTACCATTAAGTTGTGAATGGAACGTTCTAATAACAATAACAATAATACAACGTCTAAAAAACTGGATGTTCTAATGACGTTCAAACAAAACATTTTATTAACTTAATGGATCCATTAGGGGAACATTTTTACAAACCTAAAATTATTAGCCGGGGTGGTGTTTGAAAGCTATTAAATAAATTGTTTAAAATTCCGTTCGGTGTCAAAAAACGAGCTGCATTGGTCTAAAGATATCATTCAATGAATCATTACAGTGCTTTCAACGCAGGGACTGTTGTCTTTTGTTTTGCACCGACAGATTTTAGTGATTATTCAGTCTGATTATTTCTGTTTGACTGAAACTTACCAACAGCAGACGGAGGCTATTAAATAAATAATTTGTTCAGTTCCGTTCGGTGTCGTTGCCATTGCTTCTGTTCCTCTTGTGAGTCACTTTGGAGGAATGTGGATGTCACAAATGAATGTGAAATATATTACAAAGATGCATTTACAGACAATATGTATTAGCCAACCAATCGATGTTTGTGGTCATTCATGGATAATTGATGTTTTCATCCGTTAACCACAGACCACAAATAAACTCCTAAAGCTCAAACCTCTAGTCTATTTTCTGCAACAACTAATAGAGAAACGGCCTTCCTGATCGGCCAACAAAGTGATGTCATTCGATACATTACGCTAAAATAGTCAAATAAGACAATTCTGTGATATGTCTGATTATTAAATGGTATTACTTTAGTATTAACTGTTAACTAGTACACTGAAAAAATGATTCATTGGATTTACTACATTAAAAAAAAAAAAAAAAAAAAAAAAAAAAAAACAGGGCCGTGTCGCAGGGGCTGCAGTCTTAGGAGAGAACCCCAGACTTCCCTCTCCCCAGACACTTCCTCCAGGGGGATCCTGAGGCATTCCCAGGCCAGCCGAGAGACATAGTCTCTCCAGTGTGTCCTGGGTCTTCCCCGAGACCTAACTACATCTGTACTAACTAGAGACACAGGGACACTGGAGAATTTTAAAGCCATGATATATCAGCGGATTGCTCGTATGTCAGCTTATAGACAAGCCAGCTGTTCTTCGCAGCTTTAAAATGCTCCAGTGTCCCTGTATCTGTTGTTACACTTGGTAAACAGTGGTGAGTTCGCTGAACTGATGACCTTCACAGCCAATCACAGTCATTTCTGTTGAGCACGTGAACACAATGGCAAATCAGCGCTGTTTAAGAACGTGCTCAACAGCGCTCAAAAGTAAGCAGGAAATTGACATTTTTAAAATATCAGGACGTTTGGTACCGAAATTCAGTATCGCGACAACCCTAGTGGATTAATCCTTAATGAGTTCAAACAACACAATTCTTGAGATTTTGGGGGAAAACTGAATTGTTTTAAGTGGATTGAACATAAAAAAATTAAGTTTAATCCCAAAAAAATCTCAAGAATTGTGTTGTTTCAGCTCATTTTAAATATGTTTTTCTAGAGTGTTGGTAAATTATTATTATTTTTTTAACTATTTAAGATTATTAAGTGGATTGTAGGGTTGTCACGATACTGGAATTCGGTACTAATCGATACTGAACGTCCATTTCCCGCTAACATTTGAGCGCTGTTGAGCACGTTCTTACACAGTGCTGATTTGCCATTGTGATCACGTGCTCAACAGAAATGACTGTGATTGGCCGTGAAGGTCATGTTCACCGAACTCACCGCTGTTTACCAAGTGTAACCACAGATACAGGGACACTGGAGCGTTTTAAAGCCACGATATATCAGCGGATTGCTCGTATGTCAGCTTATAGACAAACCAGCTGATCTTCGCAGCTTTAAAATGCTCCAGTGTCCCTGTATCTGTGGTTACACTCAGTAAACAGCGGTGAGTTCGCTGAACTGATGACCTTCACAGCCAATCATAATCATTTCTGTTGAGCACGTGAACACAATGGCAAATCAGCGCTGTTTAAGAACGCGCTTAACAGCTCTCAAATGTTAGCGGGAAATGGGGCATTTTATTAAATATCAGTACCGAAATTCAGTATCGTGACAACCCTAGTGGATTGAACATAAAACAATTCAGTTTTTCCCAAAAATCTCAAGAATTGGGTTGTTTGAACTCATTAAGAATTATTAAGTGTATTGAACATAAAACAATTCAGTTTCCACCAAAAATCTGAAGAATTGTGTTGTTTCAGCTCATTTTAAATAAGTTGTTTTGAGTGTTGGTAAATTAAAAATGTAATTATCAAATGGCACAAGCAATAAAATGTAAATCTTACACACACAAAAAAAGATGACCCAGATGATATTTTCAGTAGTTTTATTGAAAAATGCCTCCTCGGTTTCAGAAATAAATAAGAAAATAAGGCAGTGGAATTCACAATGTGCAGTTACAAACATCAAGCAGCAATAACTATATCGATAGTCTTGCGCGCAAATGCCAAAAACTGCATTCGATACTGATAAAAACAACAATTACAACAACTATATTCTGGATTAAAAAACAAAACAAAAACTACAAATAAGAAATCATACTAAATATACAGCACAGACATGCAATTCCACCTTTGGTAAAACAAAAATCAGCTGTGAGGTTCAATCAAACATGATCAATATCTGATTTATAAGATGATGATGGAGGGCATGTTTTACTGCAGATGTTAACACACACACACAAAAAGACAATCTCTCAGGTGAATGAAGACAGAAATGGATAACTAATGTGTATTTGTACATAAATGATGATGGATGAATATGCAGATGGCTAGAAGAGGCGATGATCTTTTATTTGGAAAGCCTTCAAATGTTAATAAATTATCAAACTGCTCGCTGCGATGTGGGACACGTCAATGATTTCAGATCGCACACTTATATTCGATGCGGTTTTTACAAGCAATGGAGTACAAATGGAACAGAAAGAAGCCATATTATGAGATTTATGCATGAATCCACACAGCTTTATCTGTACAGACCGTCGATGAATTTCCCCGCCTTTTTTTGTTTTGTTTGTTTACCATGCTTTCCTTTTAGATCCGGTCTCTGGCGATGACCTCCTGCGCCGCTGGTTTGCTGAAATCTCAAAGTCTTCATCTGGGATTGGGACTACGCGCTCGGCATCAGGTGGAAACTCTTCTGCTTGGAGATACGGCAGTGGCCAATTGAGTCACTCATCAAGTCAAATCTTTCTCAATGTGGCTACGGTAAGTGCAAAACTGGGGGAACGGTGTTTTGTATATTTGTAGGCTACTTCACACACAATGGCATCCAAAAGGAAAATTCAAAATCTCCCAGTGGATATTAAAATGACGAATTGATGAGATATTCGTAATTTGGTTCATATAACTTACACTTGGATGATTCTCAGGCAATGGAAATGATGACAACATTAATATCCTAAGCTAATTTGGATGAAAGCATACAGGCAATATGTATTGGTCAAAGCTATTGTATTCATTTTGTTTTCCTCAGGAGTACACCCCTCACAAATCGATCTATTAAAGTAATATTTCTCTATAGGATGCTTTATAATATTATATTTGTGCATATACATTAGATAAGCTCCAGATTTGGCTTCAGTACTGACTAATCTAATAAAATAACATATTATAACGGTCCAAAAAGTTGCAGCACAAATTTATATGTTAGGGAAAAATGTTAGATAATAATAAAAACAATTTTGTGTTGAAATTTTATAGTTTGTAATTCTTTTGCACGAATTTAAATGTATTATCTTTCTATTTCTATAGATGTTTGGTGACTGAAATATTATTTTAACAAATATGTCTGTTTAATAAATCTGTTTTGTTCAAATGCACTAAAATATATGACCTATATTCACTGATAAATGGATAAAAATATTCATTTTCAGAATGGGCTGTACTCATTTATACTGAGCACTGTGTATGTATATATGTAACTCTCCGTGTGTTGGTAGCCATTAAAATAATGCCTTTTTAATCACCAATGACCACAGTTTCAGCCCAATTTATTTTTAATTTTTAATAAAAATGTAATTAAACATTTTAATGTATGCCTGGGATGGCCTGAGGGAGAGTAAACTAACAGCCAAATAACATATTTAGTGAACGATCTCTTTAAGGACTGCTTGCACCAAGGACCGTAAGCAATAATGATACAGCTACACACAAAACTATATCAATAACAGAACAGAAGAACAATATTGTTGAAATGTTTTAAAAAATATATTAGAAAATGTTATAATTTTAGTAGCATGTATACTAATACACACTCTAAAAAATGCTGGGTCGTTTCAACACGAACTTGGTGATTTATTTATTTAATATTATTATTGAGTTTGAATTCATTTAAAACATATTAGGGGTTTGTCCATATTTTACCCAATTTTGTGTTAAAATAATTGAACTGAAATCAGGAATTCTACCACAAGTCCATTCAGATATGCATCGAAACCTTTGTTTCAAGAGTTCACACTTAGCTGATGATTTACGATGAAAACAACAGAATTATCCTGCAATATAATTTTTAGAACAAAAAATACTGAACTGAATTGATCTGTTTAACTGATTAACAGTATTTAACCCTTGTGTACTGTTCAAATTGACTAGCCTTTTGTTATGTTCGGAATGAAAATATCCACTAAATTAAATTGCTGTAAAAATGCATTTTTTTTGTGATGTCACTGATTTGGTAAAAAAAAAAAACACAAAATGGCGTATTTTCAATATAAAAAGTAATTGTGGACTGGATTTTTTTTTTACCTTTTATCACAGTCTTGGACATGTGAATGATGAGTAACAACATTGGCTTTGATGCATTGTTAGATTTAAAAATGTTTCCCTCCCTAAATTACTGTTGGTGGCTCTTTTTGCCCCATTGACTTCCATTATAACAGCATTTGATGGTACATAAATACACAGTATTTGTTTTTATTTACTCCATGTAGTTCTGAGAGCTGAGATGCATATTTTGATTTTCTCAGACGCATCAAGGTAAGTGCGCTCACAGACACACATACACACACTTTAATTTGCTGTTATACTCCATATAAAATCCAGAAACTATGCTTTTAGTTTAAGCTTTAAGGGTTAATGGTGCCAACTGGTGATCAACAGTAAAAATGACAAATTTTACCTCTTCCCAACAAGGAAAACCAACAATCAAAAATGCATGATTATACAGTGTTATTGTTTTGCAATCACAAAAATGTGGTTATAATGGAAGTCAATGGAGCAAAAACAGCCACCAACAGTAAATTAGGGAGAAAAAATAAAAATTTATCAAAGGCAATGTTGTTTCACATGTCCAAGACTTTAATAAAGGGTAAAAAACAAAACAAAAAAATAATCCACAATTACTTTTTATATTAAAAATACGTCATTTTTTTTTTTTTTTTCACCACATTATTTATGAATTTGGCAATTAAAGAGTTAAAATCCTTTAATTTTCTAAGCAATTTAGTAGCTTTGATCAGGACTGAGGTTGATTAACAGATTTATGCAAAAAAAAATAATAATAATCTGATGCATTTTTACAGCAGTTTAATTCACTGGATGTTTTCATCACTAACATAACAAAAGGTAGTAAATTTGCCAACAAAAGTGTATTGTTGAGGGTTTTTTTTTTTATTCAAAGCATTTTTTCACAATATGTGTCAAAATTAGATTTGTCACCAAAAATCATCCTGAAACACAGCTGAAACACAGAGAAAGTTATGGCCAAATTAAGACACAAAATTCAGAGTGGATGAAAACTTCCCCAACAGTACATAAGGGTTAAGGCAAGTACATTATTAAGTAACTAATTAAATTACCTAAAAGTAAAATGCAATCACTTTGTCAAAAAAAAAAAAAAAAAAGTTTGTCTTGTTTCGAGTCCAAATATCTACAAATTCTTAAGGAACATTTTCTAGATGAGTAAAAATATCTTGTTTTCAGAAATAATAAGACAAAATTAGGCTTAATATTCTGCCAATGGCCTATAAATAAACCGAGACTTGAGATTAATTATCGTTCTTGATGTAAACAAGACTTTTTGGACACCACTGTGTGTGTGTGTACATGTATTATACATATATAGGTCACACTTTACAATAAGGTTTCATTAGTTAACGTATCTATTAAGTATGAACGATACTTGTACAGCATTTATTAATCATAGATCAACATTTACTAATGCCTTACTAACATCTAAAGTCATGCTTGTTAATATTAATGCACCGTGAGTTATCATGAACAACTGTATTTCCATTTACTAACATGAACAAACAATGAACAATGCATTTATTACAGTATTTGTTCATGTTAGTAAATGCATTAGCTAACATTAACTAATACAACCTCATTGTAAAGTGTGACCCATATATACAACCACTAAACTATGACAGCTAATGGTTGCAAGTTGGCTTTCTAAACCAAAATATCAACATGAGAACTAAAATCAGTATCAGATAGTCATCTAAAAACCCTTATTTACAGCCAACCAAAGGAAGAATCAAAAAACGAAACTTGCGTACATACTAAAAGAGGGGAAAAAAAAGAAACCTCCAGGGTCCGATGAATGAAAAGAAGCTGGCCCTGAGCACACGTCTGCGAGATCACTTAAGGCACGCAGTAAAAATCCAGAGGCAAGCAGTTGAATCAAGCTCACTACCAGGGTTAAATCTATTGCTTTTTAGTGGACCGGGGGGATTGGTTTTACTAGGCATGATTAGTTTGTGTACAGATAAACAACAGGTCTTGGAGAGTTAACATGCTAAATGACAGTTGGCTTTGGCTACAGATCCACCTGGTTAGTATTTTGTTGTGGTTGCTGCTGTGTGTGTTGTTTGGTCATGCGTCTCCAGCTTTTTTTTTTTGGCTGCCGTCGCTGATGCCCGTGGCTGTGAGTTGTTGTTAGTACCCATCCGCAGATCGTAAATCTCTTGTGTTTGTTTTGCTTTGGTTCAATAGTGTTCGCTTTAATCATCTCCGTGGTTGGTTATCCGCACAGAGCCCAATAACATGATTTTTCTCAGGATTTCAAAGTGTAAGCAGCAACAAGTGGTTTAGAAAGTTTATGAACCTGGAACAGGTCAGAGAGGGTGTTAGGATTATTCGCCACACAAATCGCAAAAAAAAAATTAGCTTCTGATGCTGTGATACTAAAAGAGGGTGAAGATCCACGGCACATTTCATCCCAAAATCATGAGTCCAATTCAGAATTGAACATTGAATGAAGACGATGTTTAGAACAATTGATGGTATGATGTGATAGTGAGTCACTTTATTTTTTGGTAACTTAAAATTACTTTCCCCCTTAAGTGGTTCCAAACAGCATTTAGAAATAATATTTAACTCAGAAATAACGTAAGAAGATATTTTGAAAAATGCTGAAAACCTGTAACCATTGACTTACATAGTATTTGTTTTTCATACTACGGAAGTCAATGTTTTTTTCAAAATATCTTCTCAACAGAGGAAAAGAACCTCAAAGAGGTGTGGAACAAGTCAAGGGTGAGTAAATGATGACAGAATTTACAGTTTTGGGTGAACAATCCCTTAAACTTAAAAGGAAATCGAATGAATCACTCTTTTTAGTCAGACCTTTTTAATAAACCACACGATTCATTTTACATAGTCGGTCTGAATTATTTATGTTGGCTCACAAGATCAACTCTCAGATCGAGTCTGCTTCTAACAACTGACTCAAGAGAATGATCAATGACACTGGCACTGCAAATAAGGACACTAACCCAGGGTTTAGGATAGTACATAGTGAAAGGTCAATACATGAATTCCCTGGGTAAATGACAACAATGTGAAACATGAGGCAAGAAAACCATAGCCCTAACCCTAACCTTGGATTTAGAATGATCCAGTATTAACTAGTTCAAATGTTAAATACCTTAAAGAGCTTTAAGATATATATATTTTTTTACATTACAGAAATGCAAACAAATTATTTGCATTATCCTTCAAAAATCTGGATGCAATAAATTGATCATTTAATGCATCCAGATTTTTGAAGGGTAATACAAATAATTTGTTTGCATTTCTGTAATGTATGAGTCAGTTAGTGATGGTAAAGACTTTACTATTTTATGTGAAAACAAATATATAAAATAAATGCTGTACTTTCCTTCATTAATAAAATTCAGCTAAAATGTTTCAACAAACAGGTCTTGAAGGACCTAAAGAGACCAACAAATGAAAATGTACACATTATTAACTCTCCCTCAAGTTACCTTTGTGAGTTTCTTTTTTTCCTGCTAAACACAAAAGAAGATATTTTGAAGAATGTTAGAAACCTGTCACCATTGAGCAGGAAAAACAAATGCTATGGAAGTCAATGGTGACAGGTTTACAACATTTTTCTAAATAACTTATTTTGTGCTTAGCAGAAAAAAAAAGAAAGTCAAACAGGTGACAAGTGAAGAGCGAACTATCCCTTAAATTTTCATTACATAATTGATTTCCCTTGATTTTGGGCTGAAATGTGCCATGATCCTGACAGGTAATATTCCCCCTTGCTAATCTGCATTAATCTAGCTACATCATCTACAGCTCAGTTCATGCACTGTTACACTATGCATGCCATTAATGTTGTTTCTACTGTCATGCAACAGGCAGAGCTAGAATGAAAGAGACGCACCTCTGTAACCCTGTCCGTTATAGGGCATACCGACACACATAGAGGAGTCACAGTATCCAGGCGGGCCGGGTGGACCGCGTACACCGGCAACACCGTTGCGACCGGGAGGACCTCGGATGCCTGGAGGGCCGGATGAACCTGTAGGGCCTGTTCTGGACTCACCCGGAGGGCCTAAAAAATCAGGAAAAACACTGCCTTAGAGACAACTGCTATAGTCTAAGGGGCTGTTCACACAGAATGCGTTTTTTTTTTAGAATGTGCGACTTTTTCAATGTAAACACGTGCTTGACGGATGTGTGTGACTGTTACGCTTTCATCTTTTGAATGTTTTATTGACACCGTGTCAAGTTGAAAGATGTTCATCTTTCACAAGCAGCGCAGCCCATCACTGTCAGGTCCAAAAGCAGTGGACCAATCAGAACAGCTCGGAGACCGGGCAAGCATTGCAAGCTTCTGTTTATAGTTAAAGTTGGCATGACAACTGTTATATTTACCATTATATTATGGCAGAAAAGGCGCTCATTGTGGCTTTGTCCAGATATCCTGAGTTATAAATGATGTATCTTCAAGAGCTCATCATAATATATTGCCATTATATATAACTCTTTGAAACTGACCCTTTTAGGCTTTGATCCTAATTGTGCCATTTTGGTGACTGTCCCTTTAAATTCAAATGAGATTATTTTCAAAAGAGGGTGGGGCTACAAACACCTATGTGTCAGCATAGAGGCAAATTCAAAAACAAGATTAACATCCTATGCTAATGAGGGAGAGATGGTCGCTTATGGGCGGGGTTTTCCCCCTCTGATGACACGTAAAAAGGGAGATTGTCAATCAAAGTGTGATTATAAAAAAAAATTAAAAATCGGATTCATTTTTACCATTATATTCTGGTTATGTTCACACTCTGTTGCCACACAACTGTGTTTAAACCCCTTATAAAAGTGATTTTTGCATAATAGCTGCCCTTTTAAATGTGACAATCGGTTTCTAAAGGGGAAAAGTCTGGAAGGGATATGTCAGCTTGCTTTTAAACGTTGCATAACATAAAAAACACAAGACATCCAGCTGATCAGTGCTTAGAAATGTAAGTAGAGGACACGGAATAAAATATAACATAATATCTTTCTAAGAAAAAGGAAGAAAACAAGGCAGTAAATCACAGTTTTTCCCTCAAATGTGCAGATTTGTCATGACTGTATTCCTCATCTAGGTAAAGCAGGACACATACCAGGCGGTCCCGAAGCTCCTCTCTGTCCTCGCTCTCCTACGCCTGGAGTTCCTCTCTCTCCCTTCTCTCCTGGTGGTCCTAAAGTAAATGCACACAGACACTGATGCATTAGTCCAAAAACACACACGTATGCCTGCACATCAGCATCCACAACCACACTGTTGGATGCAGGATCACATATTTACACTCTAAAAAACAAAAAAATTTTCTACAAAAAACGTACAATTACCAGTTCTTACAATAACTTTTTATATTATATTATATTATATTATATTATATTATATTATATTATATTATATTATGGGCGACGCAGTGGGTAGCACTGTCGCCTCACAGCAAGAAGGTCGCTGGTTCGAGCCTCGGCTGGGTCAGTTGGCATTTCTGTGTGGAGTTTGCATGTTCTCCCCGTGTTGGCGTGGGTTTCCTCTAGGTGCTCCGGTTTCCCCCACAGTCCAAAGACATGCGGTATAGGTGAATTGGGTAAGCTTAAAATTGTCCGTAGTGTATGTGTGTGAATGAGAGTGTATGGATGTTTCCCAGTGATGGGTTACAGCTAGAAGGGCATCCACTGCGTAAAACATATGCTGGATAAGTTGGCGGTTCATTCCACTGTGGCGACCCCAGATTAATAAAGGGACGAAGCCGAAAAGAAAATGAATGAATGAATGACTGAATAATATAATACCCAACACTGGAAAACACCCATACACACTCATTCACACGCACATACACTATGGACAATTAAGTTTATTCAATTCACCTATAGCCGCAAACTATAGGTGTTCGCGAACACGGGGAGAACATGCAAACTCCACACAGAAATGCCAACTGACCCAGCCGAGGCTCAAACCAGCGACCTTCTTGCTGTGAGGTGACATCGCTACCCACTGCGCCACCGTGCTGGCCATAATGTAATATAATTCATTCATTTTCTTTTCAGCTTAGTCCCTTTATTGATCTGGGGTCACCACAGCGGAATGAACTGCCAACTTATCCAGCATATGTTTTTACGCAGCGGATGCCCTTCCAGCTGCAACCCATCACTGGGAAACACCCATACACTCCCATTCACACACATACTCTACGGACAATTTAGCTTACCCAATTCACCTATAGCGCATGTCTTTGGACTGTGGGGGAAACCGGAGCACCTGGAGGAAACCCACATGAACACGGGGAGAACATGCAGACTCCACACAGAAATGCCAACTGAACCAGCCGGGGCTCGAACCAGCAACCTTCTTGCTGTGAGGCGATCGTGCTACCCTCTGCGCCACCATGACGTCCATATTATATTATTTTATATTACATTATAATACTTTTTTTTTTTTCTCTTAAAGGGATAGTTCACCCAAAAATTATATATATTTTTTATTCAGTATTTACTCACTCTTTTTTTTCTTCTGTTGAACACAAAATAAGAGAGTTATTTGTAACCATTGACTTCCACAGTAGGAAAAACAAATACTATGGAAGTCAGTGGTTACAGGTTTGCAACATTTTTCAAAATATCTTCTTTTGTGTTTATCAGAAGAAAGAAACTCATAGAGGTTTGAAACAAGGGCGAGCAAATAATGAAAGTTTCATTTTTGGGTGAACTATCCCTTTAAAGACCATGCTAATAATGTAGAAAACAGTTGTTTTTCTTATTCATTCATTCATTCATTCATTCATTCATTTATTTATTCATTTATTAAAATGAATGCTAAAGTTTCTGCATGGAATATCTGATGTCATAATCCAATCTGATGTATATCCAATTATAACAGTTTATGCAGTAGGATGGGACTTTTGGTTTGCCATTGGTGGATCTCATGTGAGTGACAGGTTGATCCCGCCCTCACACAAGTAAACACTAATCACAGAAGTGATGTCATTGATGAGGTATGGGAAAGTTAGTGAATTTAACCCTGTGAAAAGATTAATAATTTATAATATACACCTCAGGGCTGCACGGTGGCACAGTGGGTAGCACGTTCGCCTCACAGCAAGAAGGTCACTGGTTTGAGCCTCGGCTGGGTCAGTTGGCATTTCTGTGTGGAGTTTGCATGTTCTCCTTGTGTTCGCGTGGGTTTCCTCCGGGTGCTCCGGTTTCCCCCACAAGTCCAAAGACATGTACTATAGGTGAATTGGGTAATTGGGCACCCATTGCCCGTAATGTATGTGTGTGAATGGGTGTATATGGGTGTTTCCCAGTGATGGGTTGCAGCTAGAAGGGCATCCGCTGTGTAAAACATATGCTGAATAAGTTGGCAGTTCATTCCGCTGTGGCGACCCCAGATTAATAAAGGGACTAAGCCGAAAAGATTGAATAAATGTACACCTCAATATTCCCTAAGAATCATCAGTTTTGATTTAGACACTTTTAATTTAGACAGTAAAATAAGTTGTAGTTGACTAGACATCAGTTATCTGTGTTAGCGTGCCTACATACTGTACAGAGAGGGCAGACGACTAAATGAACTTAAAGTAAAAAAAAATTTAATAAGTACTAAATTAATTAAATGTAAGTTGTTGATGCTGAGTAAAATCACATGGCTGTATATGTATGGAGTCAGTTTTGTTTCTTTATTATTCAAACCAAATATTGAATTTGAAAGCTAAAACTAAATATATTTTAATTAAAAACTAAAATATTTTAGATCCACAAATAGTGACAGCAGAACTGAGAGCAAATTTCACAGATGCAAAATCATTTGATTATCAATTACAGTATTTTTTTTATATTAAAGTATACTTGTAATTTCCCTTTTACATATTTTTTTAGTGATTCTCTTGATTTTTCATCATCATTAAAATTGTATTTCATATTTTCATATTTTTCCTCACATATTCATATTTCCTTACATATCACATTTTTTCCTTGGGGTGTACAATTTTATTTTACATATTTTAAGTGGTAATCTTAATTTTTCCTCTTTAATAAAATTTTATTTCATATTTTTCCTCACATATTCATTGGGATGTTTTTTTATTTTATCATATTTTTTGTGGTTCTCTTGATTTGTCATCATAATTAAAATTTTATTTCATATATTTCCTCACATATTCATTGGAGTGTATTTTTAAACCTTTTTTTTGTGGTTCTCTTGATTTTTCATCATTATTACAATTTTATTTAATATTTTTTTCCTCACATATTCCTTGGGGTGTACATTTTCTAACATATTTTAAGTGGTAATCTTAATTTTTCCTCTTTAATAAAATTTTATTTTTATATTTTTCCTATCATATTCAATAGGATGTACTCATTTTTGCTAGTTATTTTGCTAACTTAGTTTTGCTCTCAATCTAAATATTTTTGATCGAATAATAAAGAAACAAAACTGACTCCATATATGTGGCACAGATTTTGGTTCATATTTTGGCTGTTGTTTCTGGTACCTCGATCTCCTTGACGACCAGGCAACCCTGGACTTCCGGGAAGGCCATTTCTGCCTAACCGACCGGGCTCTCCACGTGGTCCCTCAGGTCCCGGAGGTCCAGGTGAGCCGGAGGGTCCTGGGCTGTTGCTGTGATAGTTGCTTGGGATCTGGTTGAACATATCATTGAATCGACCCATTTGCCCTGTGAAATGCAACATATCTGATTACAATGACATCTAATGTCTTGGGATCATCTGCACATCATGACAGATTAACATTACATTTTATTTATTTATTTTTATAAATTGTATACTTTCATTCCTAAAGGACACATTAAATCTATTAAAAGTCTATTTAAATATTTATATGGCCACTAGTTTATAGTTTATATGGTCATTAGTTAATGTATGTACTAACATGAACTAGTTATGAACAATACAGCATTTATTAATCATAGTTCAACATTTACTAATGCATTATTAAAATCCACCATGAGTTAACATGCACTTACAGTTAACTTTATTTTCATTAACATTAACTAACATGAACAAATACTGTAACGTATGTATTGTTCATTGTTTGTTCATGTAAATGCACTAGCTAACATTAACTAATACAACCTTATTATTTATTGATACGAATATTTTTAAAAACAGTTTGAAATAATGTTTCATATTTGTATCAAATTATTTGATATTTGTATTCATTTTTATTTTTTTATTTTATATTTTTAAAAACAGTATATTTCCGATGAACCAGGCGACGATGAAGACTGGAGATGATGCTAAAAATGCAGAAATACATATCATTTTATACAATACATTATCTATAGAAAATTTATAATATTTCACAATTTTACTGTATTTCTGATCAAATAATTTCAGCCATGATGAGAATAAATGACTTTTGAATGATAGTATACAGTGCTCAGCAGAAACGAGTACACCCCATTTAGAGATTTATGTTTATAAATGTAATGTATGGGGTGTCATTTTTTTTCTCTCTTGATTTTTCTTTTTTTTTTATTATTATTATTATTTTTAATTATTATCATTATTTTCCTAACATAAATTCATTGAGATGTACTCATTTTTGCACTGTGATCTTAAGTTATTTTGATAACTAATTTAATGTACTCTATATACTGTACACACATTTCTTATTGCATAGCATCCTATAGAAATTATTCATTTAAAAGAGATATCCATAAGAAGTGAACCCATTTATGCTGATCACTGTATATTTGCAGTATAAAACAGCCTCTTAATTTCTTAAAGAGAAAACTCAGTCTTCATTTACTAACTCTTTGCTTGTCCCAAACCTCAATTCCTTTCTTCAGTTAAACACAAAAGAAGATATTCTGAAGAAGGCTGAAAACCTGAACCATTGACTTCCATACTATTTGTTTTTCCTACTATGGAAGTCAATGGTTACAGGTTTCCAGCGTTCTTCAAAATATCTTTGTTAGTGTTCAACACAAGACAGAAACTCAAAATAGGTTTGGAACTACTTGAAGGACAGTAAACAGTAAGTAAATTGTCATTTTTGGGTGAACTACCCCCTTAAGTATGCACACATGCACTTGTCTTGAAGCGAATGGTCTATTTAGTGTTTCTCCTTCAGGACAGTGTATGGGAAGCAATGCATTACCATTCACGAGCTGTTCGCAGACTTGTCTGGCAATAGAGCGCATCATGCTCTGAGATGCAATGTCTCCCTAGGAAAACGAATATGAGATGTTAACGTCTCCTCCACTCAAACTCTCACCATATGATGAAAGCCGATATTAAAATCATCACTCACTCTCTCTCCTTTGTCTCCTTTAACCCCAGTAAGTCCCTGCAGGAATGAAAATCACACTGTGACCAATCCAAAAATAAACTAAAATCACACTTCATTTACACACAAAAGCACACTGGAGCATTTCAGAGGGTAAATGTTTCATTACAGACAACGTGGAACTTCTTAAGCTATTTGTATTTATATATAACTACTAAAAGAGTACTGCAAAGTACCGTAATCTTTAAAGAATATTTGTTTTTCAGTGTAAACTTCACAATATTCTTAAATGAAGATACATTTAGCTAAGTGAGAAGTTATGTAATACATTACATCATGTTTCCGCTCAATTTTAATGCCTTATTGAAATAATATTTTCCCATATTATAGTATAAACCCAAAACGTATATATCCTTATACACTAACTTGACCTGTGTTGGGTGCAGTTAGTTACAAAGTAACTACACTGTAAAAAAAATCCTGGTTGCCTTAAATTTTTAAGCTGAATCAAATTAACCTTATGAGTCCATTGAACTTATATCATGTTAAACTTAAAACTAGACTAGACTTAAATAGACTTAAAACTTACAAAATTCAATTAGAAGATGATTAACTTAGTTTAATAAGTTACAATGAACTAAAAACATATGCTGTCATGACTAATTGTTCATATAATTTTTTACAGTGTAGTTACCGTAATCAAATTTATTTTCCACTGAAAAAAAAAAAAGTTAAGAGATTACTTTTGATTTTTAGGTCATTTAATTCATTCATTCATTCATTCATTTTTCTTCGGCTTAGTCCTTTTTATTCATTAGGGGTTGCCACAGCGGAATGAACCACCAACTTATCCAGCATATGTTTTACACAGCAAATGCCCTCCCAGCTGCAACCCAGTACTGGGAAACATCCATACACACTCATTCACACACATGCACTACGGCCAATTTAGTTCATCCAATTCACCTATAGCGCATGTGTTTGGACTGTGGGGGAAACTGGAGCAGCCGGAGGAAACCCACGCCAACACGGGGAGAACATGCAAACTCCACACAGAAATGCTAACTGACCCAGCTGGGACTTGAACCAGCGACCTTCTTGCTGTGAGGCGACAGTGCTAACCACTGAGCGATCGTGTCGCCACTTTTTGTTTTGTGACTATAGTCTCAAAATCATTCTGTATGAATCCACAGATTTCTTTTTTAAATGTATTTATTTTTACAAAATTAAGCACAGAAATAGCAAAAAAAAATAAATGTCCACAGATTCTGGCTGACCCTAGTATTTTTTTAAGTAACTTATCTAACATTTTGACTCTTGTAACATTTTGACTCTAAGTCAAGAAACAAATATATACATTTATTGGAAACCAAGACAAAAATACTAGGATACAACCACTAGACCTCTCAGGTATGCTTAAATATTGACTTAAACTCCTTTAAAATAATAGACTAAAACAGATCCCAGATCATTTGCCCTTGAAAAAAAATGAAGAGTTTGCATTGAGATCGGTTTTAGATTACAGACAGACAGACAAATCTAAGCGTGTTTCTAAAGAAGCAGATGAAACTATTGCGGTCTGTTGCTGAAAAGAAAAGTCAGCAGGAGACTCTCAAACAATAACTATATTAAAGGGACAGTTCACCCAAAACTGAAAAAATCTGTCATCTTTTACTCACCCATTACTTGTTTTAAACATTCATGTGTTTGAAGATATTTAGAAAAATGTTGGAAACTTATCATTGACTTCAATTTGCATTTCCTACTATGGAAGTCAATGGTTACCGGTTTCCAACATTTTTTAGAAATATCTTCTTTCATCTCTTGAACACAAAAAAAGATATTTCAAAAAATGTTGGAAACCTGTAACCATTGACTTCCATAGTATTTGCTTTTCCATCTATGGAAGTCAATGGTTACCAGTTTCCAACATATTTCGAAATGTCTTCTTTCGTCTCTTGAACACAAAGGAAGATATTTCAAAAAATGTTGGAAACCTGTAACCATTGACTTCCATAGTATTGGCTTTTCCATCTATGGAAGTCAATGGTTACCAGTTTCCAACATATTTCGAAATGTCTTCTTTCGTCTCTTGAACACAAAAGAAGATATTTCTGAAAATGTTGGAAACCTGTAACCATTGACTTCCATAGTATTTCCCTTTCAACTTTCTTCAAAATACCTTTTTTTGTGTGTTCAGAAAGTCTGGAACCGCTTGAGGGTGAGTAAATATTCATTTTTGAGTGAACTATCCCTTTAAAGAGATGTTTGTTTCTTTCTTTCCTCCCTCCATGTGCATTTGGACTAATTGAATGTATTAGTGACAATGCTGTTTGTATGTCTATGAAAAACAAACGGGTTCATACCGGAACACCTGTATCTCCATTCTTTCCAGGCTTTCCAGCAGGTCCAGGCATTCCAGGGGCTCCTGGGGGTCCCTGAACAAAAGCAAAACAGCGTTCTTCAGCAAAACAGATGTGTGCGATACAGTCTCACATCTGAGCAAAAGAAAACAAACTTAACAACACTCCCTCCTCCTCCTCATCAAGAACATACCATTGATCCTTGAGGGCCCATGGGTCCCACTGGCCCCTCCTTCCCTGGGGGTCCCTGCAACGAGGATATACATTGATTAAACTCGACTGATTACACAGATTAGACATGCACGTTCTCACCCACAGAAATCAAGGTAATGAGTCTCACAAAAAAAAAGAAACATCTGTGTTGGGTTTCACCGCTTGATGAAAATGATTGTCTCAATGTTTCAAGGGCTATTGAGAGGCTGTTGAGATTTTACACTTTATTTTTTTGTTCCAGACTGTGATATTTTGATTAAAGATAAGTTTAGTAGTAACTCATAATTCACATTAACATCTGAATATTACATATAAAGCACATTTAAAATGAGCAATAACCAGAATTCTCAGTAATGACGACAATAAAAATGTCCAGTTTTAACGGTGCTATTGTTTGTGCTCATTGCTCAGCATAAATGAATATTTTTATCCATTTCAGAATGAATACAGACACTATATAGTACAATATTAAACAAAACAGTTGGAGTGGGGGAAATAAGTATTGAACAAGTCATGCTTTTTTTCCTGGGAATAATGTTTCTAAAGGAGCTGTTGACATGGAATTTAACCAGATTTTGGTAAAAACTCAAACAATGCAAACAAAAATAAAACAAAACAAAAACATTCATGGTAAATGAGTTCTGTGATAAATGAGTTTCATAACAATGAAATGACTCAAGGAGAAAGAGCTGAACTACTGAAATGTGTTTAATACTTTATATAAAAGGCTTTAGCTTAAAGACGCCTCTCATGTGGAGAATGAAGTCACATGCATTGCTCAGATGATTATCTCACAGACTTCAACAGAGTGTCAAAATCTTGATGGTTCTGTGGGACTCGTCTATCAAATATGAGCTTTATTTTGTATTCTCTATTGGATTCAAGTCAGGTGATTGGCTGGGCCATTCTACAGCTTTATTTTTATTTTTTCTGAAAGCATTTGAGAGTCTCCTTGGCTGTGTTTTGGATCATTGTCTTGCTGAAATGTCCACCCTTGTTTCATCTACATTATCAGGACGATGAAGATGTTGGACTGAAGCAGCTAATATCAATTTACACTGAGGAAGGGCAGAGGTTTGCTGAAGAACTACTGAGAGATTTCAGCTGCTGTCTGGGCTTTCACTGCCTTTCTACACCTCCCTTTCTTCATGTGTTCAATACTTTTTCCCTGCGTCATTTCATTTTATTAGACATTAATTCATTTTTAAACTAATTAGTTTTGCATATATGGATTTCTGTGGTTGTTACCAACATACGGGGAAAATTTCAACTCAATGGCACCTTTAAAAATATGTTTTCTGGCAAAAATGGTATCATGTTCAATACATATTTCCCCACTGTATATCCATTAAAATAAGAGTTTGATTACCTAATATATTTAGAAATGGATGGGTAATACATTTAACTTCAAATGAGGTGTTTTGGAAAAAATTAAAAACATTTCTTCTAAATTTAATATTTTTTATGAGTTTTCCTTGAGGTTGAGGTATACTGCTTTTTTGTTAGATTAGTAGTTACCCGGTAAGCATTTTTTGTTTTTAAAAGATGTCTGATAGACGTCTAAACATAGTCGTCTTGACTAAAACAAGGCTAAATTTGGGCTGTCAATGAAAATCTAAGAATAGGCCAAAACTAGACTAGTCATCAAATAAACAGAAATGAATGACTACACATATAAAGTCTGTCTAATCTGTCTATTTGGCGACTAGTCTAGTTTTAGGCTATTCTTAGATTTCTATTAGATTTTCACTGATAGCCCAAGTTTAGCCTTGTTTTAGCCAAGCTGTCTACGTTTAAATCAGGGATCTCAAACTGCAGGCCCACGGGCCATTTACGACCCGCAACTGACGTCAAAAATATAACGAGATTCGGCCCGCCAAAACATATATTTTTGAACCACTATCATTGTTGTGCAGTCGCGTCTAGCCACTTGTGGTTTTGATCCACCACCTAGTCGACATTTAAAGTACTGCATTCAGATTAGTTTTACTTTTATTTTCTCTCAGTGTACGGTCAAGGGTAACACACATGCGTTTTAATTCTGTGGCTGATTTAAACGTTAAAATATATGTCTGTAAGTGCTCTATTTTTACTAAAGCTCTACTTCTGTAAATATTCAAGGGTCGTTTGATTATTATCAGTTTTATTCCACTTGTATTTTGTTGTACAAACACTTCTTCATGGCTTACACGTTATGCTGGTGGTGTAAAATATATGATCAGTTTGCTAATATTCGATTCAAATGGTCTGATTTAATAGATTTTCCTCATATGCTTATTAAGATTTGCATAAAAACTATGTACATTAGTAAAATTGTACTGCTAGTTG
>CAIGQV010019088.1:10894848-10909470 GCA_903798115.1 Danio jaintianensis
TTTATATATATATATATATATATATTTTTTTTTATATTTATTATATATTTCTTTATTTTATTAAATCCAACCTTTCGTGTAATATTGCAATAACAGATTGTTTTGCCATTTCATGCAGCACTAGACTACTCACCACCCATTAAGCCAGAAGATCTGAGCTTACACTCAAACAGAGAAAGTTACACTCTGACGTTTAACACTTGGTCTTATTGGTTTGCCTCAAATTTCTTAACCCAAGTATGAGCAATAATAACAGTGATTGCTTGCAAACAGCACTAAAACACAGCAGCTGAAACCGAGAGGGGAGTAAATCCAGAGAGATTTGTGAGCTAGCAGCAGGATCAGGCGGTTTTAAGTGCTCTGATGAGTGTAAAGCCCCCAGACACGGAGGAATGCTGAATCTGGAGCTCTCTGCCATAATTATACCTCTGCCACATCTATAATAAATAGCCTGAATAATCCCTGTTTGGTGTGCGGAGGGATTTGCGGCTGACTACTGACATCCGACTGTGTGAGGAGACAATGGACGCTTGATGAAAACTGAGATGGACTTACAGCTTCACCAGGGATAGAGCGTCCACTTGGGCCCTGTGGTCCTGGAGGGCCCATCGGACCCGGCATTCCCATCTCTCCACGTGTGCCGACTGGACCCTGCAGGAACAAGCAGGATCAGTGTACTTGTACATGCACTTGATGAATTAAATGTAATGTAAAATACTCACAATTTGACCGGGCTCTCCTCTCTCTCCTCGTGGTCCTTTGCTTCCAGGTGCACCCTGGGAGAAGAGAAATTACAGAGGTCAATCGATACATCCAGAAATAATGTAAACATGTTTACTATGAATTCAAATGTTGGATTAATATATATAAAGCATTTATGAAGGGCTAAAAAATGACTATGTGAAACAAAAAATGGATTATAGAGTAAACATATTAAAAATTAATTCAAATATAAAAAAGTAATTAATTACTAATTACATAATTAAAATGTTATTAAAACAACTACTTTTCTAACTACAATGTCTGAAAATAAAATGTATTATTAAATTAAAATCCCTATAAATCTCAACACAATATAAATTAAACTCTTTACCTTCTATAATATTGTGCCAAATTTGGCCTTTCAATTTTATTCAAAATTGTGATACTTCTCAAAATATTTATTTAGTTAACAAATAATATACACAGAAAAAAAAGAGTTAAATATTTTGTATAAAACATTCAACTCTTCAAAGCATTGACAAAGCATTTCCTAGATTATCCTTGACTAATTTCTTTGAAAATTAGTTGTCAAATACAGTTATTTTGCTAAATATATTACCACACAATACAAATTAAACTCTTTAACTTTTATAATATTGTCCCAAATCTGGCCTTTAAGTTTTATTAAAGATTTGTAATACTTTGTAATAACAAACATAACATTTTTTTTAGTTAACAAACAATATACTCTGAAAAACAATAAACTAAATGTATAAAACATTAAACTTTTGAAAGCACTGACAACACATTTCATAGATTATCATTGACTTATTTCTTTGAAAATTAGTTGACAAATACAATTATTTTGCAAATTATATTTGTATAACAAACACACAATTACTTTGCTTCTCTGAATTGATTTACACAGAACAGCAGAATTAATTTACAGTATTTAAAGCAAGTACATTATAAGTAACTGTAATTAAATGACCTATAAATGAGCAGTAATTCCTTACTTTTTCAGTGCAAAAGTCATTTAATTACAGTAATTAGTTACTTTGCAACTGCCAATAATGATACAATAATATTACGAACTCAATAAGAAAGCACCTCCTTCATTTGACTTACCACTGGCCCCTGTGGCCCCTGGGGTCCCGAACTGTCTGAGGTGCATTTGCATGCATTTGGAAGAGCTGGACACTTGGATTCATCTCTCTGAATCACAGCAAGAACGAAAAACGTGAGAACAACTAGCAGCCATATAACAAATTACTTGTGATCTTATAATCCAGAATAAGTAGGTGAATAAAAGCAAGTCAATTACATACATCAAATGTAGAAGTTGCTGGATTTCTTACGTCTCTAATATATTTGGAATAACTTACTAACATCAGCTTGTTTATGTTGAATTATGCTACATACACTGTACAAAATGCTGGGTTACCCACAATTCCTTCATGTTGTCCCAACACAAATCAATTAAATTACCTTAATTGTTTTTAAAATTTTGAGTGGATTGAACATAATACAATTAAGTTGTCCCAAAAAAAACCACTAATTGTGTTAATTCAGCTGGGAGAACATGCAAACTCCACACAGCAATGCCAACTGGCCCAGCCGGGACTCGAACCAGCGACCTTCTTGCTGTAAGGTGACAGTGCTGACCACTGAGCCACCGTGGCGTCCCGTAGGATTGATTTTACAAGAGGAAATAAAGTTAGACAGTCGGTTTTGACCGTGTATAACTGCATTTATTATTAAAGAAAACATATAATAAATAGCTAATTTGATTTGACAGTATAATTCATATTGAAGCGCTCTATTTAAATCAGTTATTGACTTCTGTAAAAACATTCACCACACTGAACTCTACTATTCATTCCCTTTGTGCAATATGTAGAGATGTTTTGCTTTTGGACAATAATTGTTCAAACCATTTTTAGAAATGTATATTCATGCGGTCTGCCACAGAGTGTGATCCAGTGCTTGCATTACTTTCGGAAACGAAAATGAATGAAACTATGTTCAAGAGCCTCTTTGGGTAAATATTCAAATTACATGAGAAATAACGAGAAAAATATATATTTTTTACAATACTAAATTCCATATTTGTTGAAATACCAAGTACAATATTAGCCTTCCGATTTGATTGGTTATTGTGGGGGGAAACCGTGGAATATTTGTTAAGCATTCATTCATTTTCCTTCTGCTTAGTACCTTATTTATCAGGGGTCGCCACAGCGGAATGAACTGCTCCAGCACATGTTTTACGCAGCAGATGCCCTTCCAGCCGCAACCCAGTACTGCGAAACACCCATACACTCTCATTCACACACATACACTACGGACAATTTAGCTTACCCAATTCACCTATAGCGCATGTGTTTGGACTGTGGGGGAAACCGGAGCACCCGGAGGAAACCCACGCCAACACGGGGAGAACATGCAAACTCCACACAGAAATGCCAACCAGACTTGAACCAGTGACCTTCTTGCTGTGAGGCGACAGTGCTAACCACTGAGCCACCATACCGCCCCGTTGTCAGAATTTATGATTGTATTTTCATATTTTTTTTAATGATCCATTTTTTGATACTAAATGAAGTATTGCATTATTTACAAAGCAGTTATTTGAGTAGTTGGTGGTTTTTAAGATCATTCATAATGAATAAGTAAATGATTAATAAATATTTATACATCTTATTTTTCAGGCATATAGTAACAGTTACTCTGTATGTTAACAAATGCTTCATTAACACAAATTTCTACAGTTTTGTGAGCACATATACTTTAAAGCAAAGACTATTTATGCTTTATTATTATGCGTATAGCTTATAAATGACAATTAAAGGCTCAGTTGTGACTCAGGAACCACTGGTACATCTTTCGAATAATTGCAAAGAAATAATAACGTTAAATTAAACCAGATTTTTTTGTTCAACTGAAAGATTTGAATTTTATATTCTGCAAAATGTATCCGGATGTCATTGTACAATGGCTTTGAGCATGATAACCCTGTAAACTTGATTGCCCCTGTAAAACGTATGTACACTACCCGACAATCTATCCCATTTGTAATAGCAACAAATAATAACTTGACTTCTAGTTGATCATTTGGAAAAGTGGCAGATTTTTCTGATGAATCATCTGTTGAACTTCATCCCAATCATCACACATACTGCAGACGTCCTATTGGAACCCGCATGGACCCAAGATTCTCACAGAAATCAGTCAAGTTTGGTGAAGGAAAAATCATGGTTTGGGGTTACATTCAGAGAGTGAGTGATCTGCAGAGTGGATGGCTCAATAATGTTCATGTCTGGTGACTGGGCTGGCCAATCCTGGAGCACCTTGACCTTCTTTGCTTTCAGGAACTTTGATGTGGAGGCTGAAGTATGAGACGGAGCGCTATCCTGCTGAAGAATTTGCCCTCTCCTATAGTTTGTAATGTAATGGGCAGCACAAATGTCTTGATACCTCAGGCTGTTGATGTTGCATGTCTGAGGTAAGATGAAGGAGGAGGCGTTGAAGAATCCAAAGAATCTTGGTGAACTCTGGGAGTCCTGCAAGAACGCTTTCTTTGCCATTCCAGATGACTTTATTAATAAGTGATTTGAGTCATTGCAGAGATGTATGGATGCAGTCTTCCAAGCTTATGGGAGTCATACACCATATTCATTCTGTTTCCACTGCAGCATGACTTTATATTCTATACTGGACATTATTTCTGTTCAGTGACAAGACTTTTGTCTAAGCAAAGTCAGACCTTACTGTCCTAATTAAATCATTAACAATCAGGGAATGATCATATTTTATTTTGGTAAAATAAACAATCTAGAGGCCTTTGCCTTTCATATAAGCCACTTCTGATACCAAATGATCAACTAGAAGTCAAGTTATTATTTGGCGACAAGACTTTTGTCAGGTAGTGTACAAATCACTTAAGTTAAAAGTCTGCTAAAAGCAAATAACACACCAGGGATGAGTTGGTGAAGGTTTAGGAACACTGCATTTTCTCCGTATGAATGCTGAATCAAACTGATGCCCTCCGCTGGCTTTGGTGTGTGGAAAGACCACACAGCTAAACAGTCCTGATTAAATCCTCTTGTGTTTTGACTGTCAGAAATACCATAGGCACATTCAAAGCATTTCATAATTTGCTTATGGATGACTAAAAGAATAATAAAGAGTTTGGACTCAGCTGGTTTCACGGTTTGCATTCAGACAGTTTGAGTTCAATATGTTCTCGCTCCAAAACCAAAAACCACAAATGAGGGACAGTGAAATACGTCTTTTAAACCCCCGTCAGCTGTTGACAAAGCAAAATGTCATGGAGGGGCTTACAATGACAGATCAAAGGAACAAAATGCTTTAATAATAGCGAGAAGATCATGTCATGTTTCAATCTGGTCAAGCGGGACGCATCAGAAACATATGGAATATTAAGAGCTCCAATGAGTGGATGTAAGGGATATGTGCATGATAGTCGATTTACTTGTCATTTGTTTTTAATTTTGATAGCCTCCGGAGCAGTCTGGGGTTACAAGCTTTGCTCAAAGCTACAGTGATCAAAGGCATGCGGGATGTAAACAGTGCGGTTCAGGGGTCACCCGTACCTGAAATTTAACCCAGCATTGGTGTTTTTTCACCTTTGTCTAACCCTGGTTTAGAGGTTCTTTCTTAAATTGGAACAAAAAGCCAGAACTAACAACTGTTAAAACATTTCACCTTTGATTCTTTGTGAAATGCATTAGCCGTTTCTGAGTTCAAATCATTTTTAATTGTCCTAGTTAGCTTTAAAATAACTTAATGGAGAATGTAGATGATAGGTTGTAACTTGTAAGCGCACAGTAAAGTAATGTGGTCACATAATGACCCTCAAAGATGTTTTAAAATGCCTTAAATGTAAGTTTACTTCTTCTAAACATGATTTTAAATACTAGTTTTGTAGGGATGCACTGATATGAAATTTGTCTTGATACAGATAACCGATAAACATTTAGATTTGGAGGCCAATAGCCAATAGCAGATAAATATAAATATTACTTATTCAAATTTATTCAAAGTTTCTTTTATTATTGTTAATGTAAAGCACTTTGAATTAGCATGGTGTATGAAACGTGCTATATAAATAAACTTGCCTTGCCTTGATCTCTGAACTTTATTAATCGATTATTCTTTTCTATGGCCAACTTTCTTTTAAATAAATACAATCTACTGCCTGACAAAAAATAAAGCATAAATAAAGCATCCAAGTCACTGAACAGTGTGTAAAATATATCAGTAAAATAATAAAAAAGTGGCAGGCATCAAAGATGTAAAGTAGATCAACCAGCAAAAATAATACAGCATTTATTGGCTTAAAGATATCAGTCTAATTTTGTTGTCTGACCGATACCGATAGCATTAAAAGTTATCGGCCGATATCAATATGGCTAACGATATATAGTGCATACATATAACTATTTAATAATAGATTAAAAGCATTTCAATATTTTAAAATGATGAACATGCTATCACAGTTTTAACAAAATCACGTTTTTGCAGTTTACATAGAAACATTAAAGGTGCTGTTTAAAACGCTTTAAAAAGTTTTTAAATGCCTTAAATGCAGATTTACTACTTCTAAACATGATTTTTAAATACTAGTTTAAATAACTAATGTATGGATGCACCGATATGGAATTTTTCCGAATACAGATAACCGATAAGTATTTAGATTTGGAAGGCAATAGCAATATCAGTAACATAATAAAAAAGTGGCAGGCATCAAGGATGTAAAGTGGATCAACCAGCAAAAATAATACATAATTTATTAGCTTAAAGATATCGGCCTAATTTTGTTATCATCAGACCGATACCGAGAACATTAAAAATTATCGGCCGATATCGATATGACTAACAATATATTGTGCATCCCTATAGCTACTGTCACCGTTTTGGACTTTTTAAAAAAAAAAATTATAAGTATTTAGATTTGAAGGCCAATAGCCGATATATCTGCCAATAAATTTTAATATTACTTATTCAAATTTTTCTGCATGATTGCAAAAAAAAAAAGGCAAACACATACAATGAACAACTGAACAACGTCAGAAAGATTTGAACAAATTTTTAACCTGCTTTCAATAATTTTTATTCTTTGTTATTTATTTATTTTTATATTTTTTGTATTTCATGTCCCTTTTATTCTTGTTAACGTAAAGCTTTGAATTACCATTGTGTATGAAATGTGCTATATAAATAAACCTGACTCTGAACTCTGAACTTTATTATCAGACCGATACCGATAACATTAAAAATGGCAATTATCGGCCGATATTGGTATCGCTAATGATATATCGTTCATCCCCACACTGTAAAAAAATGCTGAGTGTTGGGACAAAATGAAGGAATTAATTTACCTTATTAGTTTTTACAAATTTAAGTGGATTGAACATAAAACAATTAAGTTGTCCCTAAAAAAAACCTCAAGAATTGTGTTGTATCAGCTCATTTTAAATAAGTAGTTCAAACATACAGCAAACATAATTTTTTGATACCTAAACATGGACAAAAAAGCATTTCAACATTTTAGTGATGAGCACGATGTCACCGTTTTAACAAAATCACGTTTTTGTAGTTTACATAGAAACATTAACAGTGCTGTTTTCAAATGGGTTTTTTTAATGTAAATGCCTTAAATGTAAGTTTACTTATTCTAAACATGATTTTTAAATACTAGTTTAAATAATTAAAGTAGGGATCCACCGATATGGAATCTTTCCCAATACCAATAACCGATAAGTATTTAGATTTGGAGGCCAATAGCCGATATATCTGCAGATAAATATAAATATTACTTATTCTAATTTTCCTGCATGATTGCAAAAAAAAGGCAAACACATCCAGTGAACAACTGAACAACTTCAGAAAGATTTGAAAAGATTTTTAACCTGTTTTATTTAATTTCTATACTTAGAACACTTAGAACACTTCTTGTTCTATACTTGTTGTATTTCATGTTTCTTTTATTCTTGTTAACGTAAAGCACTTTGAATTACCATTGTGTACGAAATGTGCTATATAAATAAACTTGCCTCTGAACTGCATTAGGTTATCAGACCGATACCGATAACATTAGAAATGACAATTATCGGCCGATATTGATATGCTTAATGATATATCGTGCATCCCCACACTGTAAATAATCCTGGGTTCCACACAATTTATTTGTGTTGTACAATATGAAGGAATTGAGTTAACTTATTAGTTTTTACAAATTTAAGTAGATTGAACATAAAACTATTAATTTTAATAAAAAACTCAATAATTGTGTTGTTTCAGCTTGTTTTACATAAGTAATTTGAACAAACTGTGTAAAAACACTGTTCGCATGCAAACTAACTGCCAAAGGGCATAAAAGGTTTGTCATTTCTAGCTGAGCATGGTGCTGTTAAAACACCCCCCTGAGCTTATATGTGCAATGCAAATACATTCAGCGGTGCATAAGTTGTAACTCAGCTGCCCTTTTTTGGTCAAAACTAGGTTGTAAGTCTAAGTTGTAACTTACACGCAGCTGGTGTATAATCCCTGGAGGCTTTTTTCTTAAAGTCTTCTCTTACCATTGAAGGAAGGTCACAACATCTGTCCCTGCTGGTCCAGCCGAGACTGCACACAATGTCAAACATCTGGAGCTGAAACTGGCCAACCAGAGAGAAAACGGATGTTACACGTGTCTTTGATAAAAGCCTGCATTTTCTAATATGGGCCTCAGATGATCTATTAAAAGGATCCAGGCTTGAAAAAGCAAGAGTGTTCAAACGCATCAATGTTTTTTTTTTTGTACACAAAAAGTGCAAACTCACTGTTGCTGATTCTCCTTTCGAGCCGATAGATTTGGACATTTTTCCAAGCACTTGAAATCCATCCGTCGATGTGTTTCCTGCTGGTTTAATCTCCTTCTCGGCTACTTCGTGGCAGTCCATGTTCAGCTTGACGCTCTTGGAAGACACTAGGATGTGGAGCTGGAATCAAAAGAAGATTGTTATATGTTCAAGTGGACTCAGGGGTCATTTTAAAGCAAGGCGCTGTGTTCATCTTCAGCAGTGCAAAGCATTAAACAAGTCTCACTTTGGCAGTTTTCTATTGCTGTTTTTAACTTTAGGCCCTAATTAGGGATTTCTGGGAGTCTCTCGGTTCAAAGGGAGTGTTCTGGCCTGGAGTGCACATAAAAACACTTCCTTCACCACCAAATTCATCTTGACATGCTCGAGGCGATGCGAACACAGAGACTATTGTAAAATACTTTTACAGAAACGTTTTAGGAAAGATTAACAGCAGCTAATAGGAGTGTAAACAAATACATCATCTCATATTAATGCTAAAATACATGGACAGAGGGATTATCAAACCATCAGCCGTTTTCCCATCTGATCTGAATCTGCTGATCCAGTGATCAATTAAAGTTTGAAGGACAAATACACTAAACAGTTACATCTCAGTATTTATATAAACTCTGTGACTTTGTACTTTTCACCACAAACAAGCCTACAGTCAGCTTCATTGTGAAACACAGTTTTTTTTAAAAATGCTATCAACTAGGGGTGTGACGAGATCTCAGGCTACGAGATCTTGGAAGATTAAATCACGACGAGATTTCTCGTTGAAGTGAAAAGTTATTATGGAGCATGAGGGTGCTGAAGATTTAGCACTGAAGATTGGAGGCAGGATTGGATTTGACTGCAAATCAAGTGCTTTGCACACACCTGGCAACCCGGACTGCCTCTGTATTGCGTGTCACTCGTTTGCTTGGGCGGGTGTGACGTAACCGTTTTTTTCATCGGAGTTCAAAGGTTCAAAAGAAAGGCTGCTACAACTGCAGCCACACACATTAACCATGCGATGGAATAGCACTTTAGATATACTCAGAGTTGGGTGTAACGCGTTCCTGTAATCTAATTATATTTTTGCGGAACGCAGTAATGTAACGCATTACATTTTAAATTTGTGTAATCTGATTACAGTTACTAAAGTCAATGTAATTGAATTACTTACGTTACAAACATAGTTTTAAGAAGAAAAAAAATGCTTCTTTTCAATCACGTTTTCTGCTGCAACGTCAGTTAATAAGCATGCGCTTTTAAATTGCTGGAGAACGCGAGCTGAAATAGCTGCTGACGAGAGCGGCTGCTTCTTTAAGACAATACTTTGATTTCATTGAGTGTAAAAACTAAAATATTGCTGTGAAATGAATCTATGTCCAGTCTCTAAAGAACTTTCGACTGCTTTTAACTCGACCAGGAACTTGTTCAAGCACTTGAACAGAAAGCATTCTAGGACAATACTCGTCACCAAGGAGGACACCGGCGCCCAAAAACACGGCGGTCCAACTCAGCCTAAACAGCCTAAATTTGATTTAACTTGAGCACCTAGTTGACCAGTCAGCTTCATACTTTGTATGGAATATACACATTTCGGTAGACTAATTACCTCAGACAAACACAGAACACCCAAACACTGCAGTGCTTTTTCCTAGCTATGGATGTCAATGGTTTTTTTTCATGTCTTCTTTTGTGTTAAAAAAAAAAAAGACAAACAGGTATGAAACAAGTGAATGATGAAAGAATTTAAGCTTTTAAGTCTTTTGAATATGTCAAGCTGCTGTGATCAACCCATTGTAATGTTTCTTAGTGAATATTAAATCCCTGAAGGAGCTGCAGTTTATTTTGTATTTCTATAGGTATATTTTATGTGTTTTAAAAGTAACTTCAAAGTAAAGTAATTAGTAATCTGATTACTTTTTACATTAAGTAATTAGTCATGTAATCAGATTACAATTTTCCAGTAGTAATCAGTAATTTGTAATCTATTACTTTTTAAAGTAACTTACCCAACACTGGATATACTTAAAGTCATAATTGTCATAAACACAATTCGAATTAAGACGTGAAATATTCCTATTTTAGTCGCATTATTGAAGTGCTGTACAGACATATAAACTCTGTAATCAAACTATTACCGTTGTGTAGGACTATTAGCCGCATTTTGAGACAGGATAAGTTTTACGCACACGGCTGTTTAACATTATTCTCCGCACCTATCGAGTCAGTAAAGCACCACAGACACACACATCTCCTCCAAGTGCATGTGTCCGGAAAAAAACAAAGTTTTCTTTTCATTCGCCGTGCGGTATCAAATTCTGTTAAAACTTCATACTCGCATTCAGTAGCTCAAAGTTTGTCACGGGCCATGAAATGTTGCTAAATGAAAGTGAAACTGCAGAGAAATTTAAAATAATATACCAAAAATAACATGATTGCATACATTTTTTTAAAAAAAGTTAAATTTGTGGAAAGGAGTTCGATTTCTCATGTGAAATTGTACAGGGGAGAAGCCAGTCAGTAGAGTTTATAGCAAACTATTTTGCAGTGTTTGCATATCCTTTATGGCATAATTCATAAAAATAGAAGTAAAATAACATTCATTACAAGTTGATAAAAAAAAAAAAAGCACCTAAATTGTTTTGCATTTAGGGATTTTTTTTTTTTTTTTTTCAGTTGAATAAAAGACTATTTTCCATTCATATATTTCATCATTGAGGATCCCAAAAAATAGTATAAAAATCTCGTCTCGTTCTCGTGAAACCAATCTCGTGTCTCGTCTCGTCTTGTGGAGTAAGCGTCTCATCACAGCCCTACTATCATCCAACTATTAGGAAACTGAAGATGTTTTTAAAATGTGACCCTGGATCACAAAAGACATATGTTGCACTGGTATTTTTGGGGGGGGAAATAGCCAAAAATACATTGTATGGGTCAAAATTAACTAAAGATCATCCTCCATGAAGACCTTTTCAAATTTTATTACGTAAATCTATCAAAACGTAATTTTTGATTAGCAACATGCATTGCTAAGAATGGATTTTGGACAAATTTTAAGGTGATTTTCTTAATATTTGGATTTTTCTGAACCCTCAGATTCCAGATATTCAAATAGTTGTGAATATTGTCCAATCCCAACAACCCAAACATCAATGGAAAGATTCTTTATTCAGCTTTCAGATGGTGTTTGCATCTCAATTTCCAAAAATTTTACCTATTAGGAAACTGAAGATGTTTTTAAAATGTGACCCTGGATCACAAAAGACGTATGTTGTACTGCTATTGTTGGAGGGAGAATAGCCAAAAATACATTGTATGGGTCAAAATTAAGTAAAGATCACCTTTCGGATGATGTTTACATCTCAATTTCCAAAACATTGACATGTATGACCCAGCGTCACAAATACAAAGTACTTCTGTTTCAAATATAAAGCTATGAACTTTAGTATTTCTATTTTACTCTACTTTTTAATCAAATGAATGCAGGCTTTGATGAGCATTACATCAACACTTTCCATAATTTGTCACAAATTTGGGCCTTCTCAACTTTAGGCCATTAAATGTAAATCTATTTGCTAAACAAAACCACTCTCTTATGCCAAAACCCAACAGCAACAATCAGAAAACACACTGCTTGATCATCTGACGGTCACGAGTTGCACATAATACTTAAAAGTACTCATAAACTTTGAACTATTTGGCTTCAAATCGTAGCTCTGGAATCATTTGACTCTTCTGTCATGCTAATTGTGTTGCTCAGGCTGCATTTGAAGCGTTTTGCCTTGTAATTGCTGGTTGGCTCCATACCTATTGAACTTTTTTCTGCATTCATAATCAATGTACACTGATATTCCCAGTTCACCACAGCGCATGATGAAGTCGTTCCTCCATATGCCGTGGACCGTCGGGCGGCCAAGTCTTAAACACCAGTCAAATGCTGCAATGTAATCACATTTCTCCACCGCAAGCTATTGGAGGAGTTCAGAATGGTGAGTTAACATTATGGCTTGGAAAATCTGCGGTTGCTACAGTAGATAGAAAAGATCCACTCGTGATTTGACCACAGCAGCTCATCGGTCAGTATCAGTAAACATGCTGAGATTGGCTGATGTTTACCACACCGTTGAGCTTAACAAAGTGAAAAAGACACGATATTCATTAGAACGATGATGGAATTGTTATGGAGCCAGACCACCATCTTTTCTGTGAGGGCTGGTTTTCTTTCGTGCCTCTTTGCAAACTGCCTATCTAATCTAGTCAATATCAAACCAAACATGACATCTCCAGACATCTAGAGCAATGTGGTACGTATTATCTAAAGCTGTTGCTGTGGCACACGATTGTTTTCTGTTTAGCCTGGAGGTCTTCTGGTCTCAATTATATTTATTTCATACAGAATAGCATACGGCCTTTTGCATAATATACAATTTAAACTGAAATGACATAACTACTTTGTATATGAAAAAAGGAATACCATTACGCAATAATGTACTAATTTGACTAATAATGTTGTATTTTAAATGAAAAGCTATCTGTCTATTCATAAAAATTAATAGCAAAAATAAATGCTGATGATTTACTTGGTATTGAAAACTATAGTGCTATCTGCACTGTAAAAACATACCTGTTAAATAACAGTTTTATTTTGTGTAAATTTAACGTTAATTTTGCATTAATTAACAGTTTTATTTTGACGTATTTTGCGTTTTCAGTTTATTTACAGGTGAGAAATTGCATTATGGGATGTTGATCTTTTCTCTGTCAACTTTGGATGTTGAAAGATCAAAAACGTTTAACACTTTTATTGACATTGTACTAGTTTGAAATAATATAATGTGTAAGAAATAATATCTAGAGAAATAAGTCTGTAAAATAACAGAAAACGTACAGGCAGTTTATTCCATGGTTTTTGTAGTGTGATATACAACACCAACCCAGATAATATATCACTTTAAACTATTAAAAAAGTTTTAAAGTTATTGGAAGATAGATTCAGTTCCCATATTGCATTTCAAAAGCAGAAATAAACAGGGAAAAATAAAAACATGAATCACGAAATACTGAAAACTGATATTTTACGGATATTTTTTACAGTGTTGGTATCCAGAAAATATGGTTGTACATGGTCAGTGGTGGAAAGATGACCAAAAAATCATGCTCGACTGAAAGCACCATTACTTGCCAAAACATTTAGTGAAAGTACAGTAAGAGTATCTGTTTTAAATACTACTCAAAGTATGTGTAAAACGTAGAGTAGTGAGTATAACACTGTGGAAATTATTCCACCTTATTATACCTTGCAAATGAAAACTCTGGCTTACATCATAGCTCTTAGGATCACTCAGGCACTCAAACCCCTCCACAATGATAAGGTGGCCGTTCATGGAGTTTTCGCTCTGCATGTACACTACCGTACACTAATGTTTGTACACTATGTACACTACGTTTGAGGTCAGTTTTTTTTTTTCCATGTTTTTTTTTATTTAAGAAAATTATTCTGTTCATCAAGGCAGCGTTTATTAAATGTAAATAAAAAATTAAAAAATTGTTAAAATTTTAAATAACTGATTTCTTATTGTATGTAGTTTTATATGAAATTTTCTTTTTTTTTTTAAGAGTGCTTCTAATTTAAATTATTTGTCATTCGTGGACAATACATTTCAAATGTAAGACTAATTTAATGTGAGAACATTACATTAATGTATGCACCTATAACAAGCCGACAGAAAGCGTGTTGATGCATTCACACTACCGGTCAAAGGTTTGGAGTTAGTAGGATTTTTAAATGTTTTAAAATAAGCTTCTCCTGCTCTCCAAGGCTGCATTTATTTCATCAAAAATACAGTACAAACACTATAAAATAACTGTTCAAAAGTAGTTTATAATTTAATTTAATAATTTATTCCACTGATTTTAAAGATGAATTTTCAGCTTCATTACTCCAGTCTTCAGAGTGACACGATTCTTAAGAAATCACTCTAATATGTATTATTATTATAATTGTTTATTATTATTATTATTATTATTATTATTATTATTATTATTATTATTATTATTA
>CAIGQV010019088.1:10937448-10982620 GCA_903798115.1 Danio jaintianensis
CTCCCATCCCGGACGAGCCCCCACGTGTGACCCACCGGTCCTACTGCACCCAACCCGTTCTGAGCTGGGATCGAACCGGCGATTCTTTGCATGGGAGTCAGTTGCTCATAGCTTAAGACTTTTAGCTCAATAAACTACTAATTAGCTGCTTATTAATAGTTAGTGTTTTATAGTAGTTGGGTTTAGGTATTGGCTAGGATTAGGGATGTAAAATAAGATCATACTTTGTAAGTGCTCTCTTAATAATAGGCAGCTAGTACTAAATGGTGTGATTTGTTACTTAAACTAAAGTGTTACCAGTTGTTGATATCAACATGCCTTACTACAGCATGTTGGATGGGAAGCTCACTTGATTTTGAAACAGATTAGCGTTGGCTAAAGCTATATGAAATCATTACTCACGATCCACAGGGTTTAGTTTGATTCTGTAGGATGTGGCAGCACGGTGAGGTGTCCATTTAATGCAGAACCTGTCATAGCCAACGTCATACGACTCCAGGTTGGTCACATTGAGGTACACTAAAAACAAGACAGAAATATTGTGCTCAAATTGGGAATCTTCACAAATGTACACTATAAAAAAATGACCATAATTTCAACAACAACAAAAAAAAACAAAAAAATTGTAAAAATACCAACCTGGCTAACAGTAAGTTTCCTTATATATAAAGACCATGGCCACGGAGGCCAGAATTCCCTGCATGACACTTCAATTTTTATGCCTTTTTGTTGACATTACTATGGTTACTCTTAGCTTTTTTTTCTCATCAGCAATGCAGATTAGAGTTTTATGTTACATCTAATGTTGATAAATAATGTTTATTGCATTACTTTCATTTTAGGTGTGTTACCATGATGTCGTTAAATAGCATCTTATATATATTAATACGTTTCTCTGCTTGTGGGAAAAGTTGTTTGTGATGAGTTTTGGTTCATCACCACATTCACACCTCATCACCACATTCTCATAGTTGTGTTTTTGTCTGTGTAACAAAGGTATGATGAGTAGTGTTAGTACTTCAAAACACTGGCATATAATACGATAAATTAATGAAATACGGTAGTTTACCATTAAATTTCGAAAAATATTTGTATGGTTTCTACAGTACTTTTAATGCTAAAGTTCTAGCAACCACAGCTGCCATACATTTTCTGGACCCTAAGGGACCCTATAACAAGATCCTGAGGGAAGGGTTTGACATGAATCAAAAAGAGAATGGGATATGTCAGATGTGATCTAATGAGCTCTTTTTTTTTTTTACAGTCAACATACATGTTGTTCCTTGTCCGATGAGAGGTTTGCTGACACCGCCATCGTATTGGGTATAAACTTGAACGTCATACGTTGTGCCGGGTAGCAGATTGTGAAGAGTATAGCTGGTGACATCACCAACAAACACCTCCAAAGATTCATCTTTAGCTAAAGAAAGACAAAAAGACACTTTCTTTTAGCAAATAAAGAGCGGTAATGAATTGTAATTGAATTGTCACGATGGCTTGTAACGCATGCAACAGCATCCAGTAAAGTCTGCAATGTTTTGTACTTGTTGGTTGGTAGACTAGTTTGTAGCCCATGACTGGAGAGGGAGCAGGATCCCAGGACACACGGAAGCGCGTGTACCACTCGTCTGAGACTCGCAGGTTCTGAGGTGCCAGCAGGCCAACTGGACAGAAGATCCAAAATAAGTGCAAAATATCAGATTGTGTCATACTACTGAAAAGTGCACTAAAGGGGACCTATTATGCAAAAATCACTGTTTAAGCAGACTTGTGTGACAACAATCTGCGAATATAATCAGCTTCTAATGGTAAAATGTATTGATTTTATTATTTATAACCACACTTGATAAAAACACTTTGATTGACATTCTCCTGTGTCACAAGAAGGGGAAAGCCCGCCCATTAGTGACCTTCTCTCCCTCATTGGATGTTAGTCTTGTTTTTGAATCTGCCACTATGCTGACACAGGCCTTTGTAGCTCCACCCTCTTTTGAAAAGAGCAAAATCTCATTTGCATTTAAAGCAACAGTCACCAAAATGACACAAATAGGATCAAAGCCTAAAAGGGGGCAGTTTTGAAGAGTTATAAAACATTATTTGTGTGGTATTTTGAGCTGAAAGTTCACACACACCGGACATCAGAGACTGTATAATAGGTCACCTTTAAATAAGTAATGCTAAACTTTTAGTCAGTTACTCCTAAACACAAGTTTTTTTGTATAGCAATCACTTAGGTAATTAATCCAAAACATGCATAATCTGCTTGACTCACGTGTTTTTCCGTTTCCGTTCAGGGATCCACCAGGTCCTTCGGGATAAACTGCTGTAACGTTGATGTTGTATGGGGTGTCAGGGAGCAGATTTTGAAGCATAGCATTATTTCTGTTGCCAGGGACAACAGTCTGTGGGGAAGACCATCAAAAACGTGATGTTTGGTTGAATAATCATTGTGCTGAGGGGGCGGGGCCGAGAGCCGTGGGAACGGAATGAGGCCGGCGCGTAAGTGGATACACCTGTGACGCACACCAGCCTCGAATCCCACGGAAGGAGCTCTGGACTATAAGAGGAGGAACGATGGCAGAGGAAGAGAGAAACAAAACATAAGTGTCCAGGCCTGGACCTCTCTCAGCTTCCTCTGCCATCGTTCCTCCTCTTATAGTTCAGAGCTCCTTCCGTGGGATTCGAGGCCGGTGTGCGCCACATTCCGTTCCGACGGCTCTCGGCCCCGCCCCCTCACCATAATCATAATCATGATGATTTGAGAAGTCAAACATCAGCATTTACAGGTGAATCATATACTGTAAAATTATTTTTTTTTAAAGCATTAATTAAACAGGTAAACAGTGTTCATTTTTGAGAACTCAAAATGATTCCCAGCTAACAATATTAGGTTCTAAAAACGTTCCCATTGGGGGTTTTTTGTTTTGTTTTTTCAGTAATCTTTAAATGTTCTTTGATATTTAAGACATTTTTTTTGGTTTTCAGAACTTTACTTAAAATGTTTTAATAATGTTTTAGTCTTATGTTATATTAATGTTCTAAGAATGTTTCCCTAATGTTGTCATTAAGTTATAAAAACATTATTGTGGAAGATTCTTAGAATGTTCATTCATTTTCTTTTCGGCTTAGTCCCTTTATTAAAAAAAAGTCACCACAGTGGAATGAACCGCCAACTTATCCAGCATATGTTTTACGCAGCAGATGCCCTTCCAGCTGCAACCCATCACTGGAAAACACCCATACACTCTCTTTCACACACATACACTACTGTCAATTTAGCTTACCGAATTCACCTATAGCGCATGTCTTTGGACTTGTGGGGGAAACCGGAGCCCCTGGAGGAAACCCACGCGGACACGGGGAGAACATGCAAACTCCACACAGAAATGCAGACTGACCCAGCCGAGGCTCGAACCAGCGACCTTCTTGCTTTGAGGCGACAGCGCTACCCCCGCGCCACCCTTATTCATTCATTCATTCATTCATTTTCTTTTCGGCTTAGTCCCTTTATTAATCTGGGGTCGCCACAGCGGAATGAACCACCAACCTTATCCAACATATGTTATACACTCCCAATTCACACACATACACTACGGACACTTTAGCTTACCCAATTCACCTATACCACATGTCTTTGGACTTGTGGGGGAAACCAGAGCACCCGGAGGAAACCCACGCGAACACGGGGAGAACAGCCACCCTTATTATTGTATAATTTTTTTTATTAATAACATTATTCAAAACGTTTTAATAATGTTTCAGTCTCATGTTATTTTAATGCTTTCAGAACGTTGCTTAAACATTATTAGAACATTCATAAAAAATAACACTGTAATAATGATGGGATCCACACAAATCTTTCATGTTGTCCCAACACAAATTGATTAAGTAAACTTAATCGCTTTTACAAATTTAAGTGGATTGAACATAAAACAATTAAGCTGACTCAAAAAATACTTACGAATTGTGTTGTTTCAACTCATTTTAAATAAGTAGTTTGAACAAGCAGCAAAAGTAATTTTTTGAGTGAGGTTTTGCTATTAATGTTACATGAATGTTCCAGAAATATTATTTTAATAATGTTGTGTGATAAAATTTACATAAATTTTAAGGAACGTCACTGAATGTTCTGGGAACGTTCCCTGTTAGCTGGGATACTGTGCAAATAGAAAGAATCTTTTGCAAATGGAAATACATTTTAAACTAAACTTAAAAATGTAGCAATGATCACTAAAGGCTTTTACTCACAAATTCTGTGATGGGATCTCCTGTCAACGGAGCATATGAAATCTTGTATTGCTGTACAGGACCCTCAGCATGATCCCAGCCAATGCTGATGGTGCTCGTGGTGGTTTCGAAGACCCTCATATTCCTGGGTCCAGCTCGTGGTACTGAAATAGACAACATTTACAAACGCCAAGTTATTGTAAGTGGTTGTGTTGCCATGTGGTTGCTGTGTGTTTTGTAAAGTTGCAATGAAATGAAAGCATTGAATGTATTTTCTTGCATACTGTGAAAAAAGAAAAAAAGGGCAGTAGGCGTTTCTTAACCAGGGGTGGCCAAACTCGGTCCTGGAGGACCGGTGTCCTGCAAAGTTTAGTTCCAACCCCAATCAGACCCACCTGGGCTAGCTAATCAAGCTAGTGTGTTGAGGCAAGTTGTAGCTAAAATGTGCAGGACACCGGACCTCCAGGACCGAGTTTGAACACCCCTGTTCTAAACATAAGCACACTAAAAGCTGATTTATACTTCTGCGTCGAGTGATCCCACGGCGCCGGCCTTGTGCATAGTCATGCATTTATACTTCGGCATGCTGTTTGTGTTGCTCTGCAATAACACTTCTGAAACGCTACCTGGCAGTAGGTTTTTATGTTTCTCTGTGTCGAGTTTCTTCGCGGGTGTTTAGTTTTTTCTGAACGCTACCTTAATGTACAAGTAGCTAAAACTCGCTCATTCAGAGGCGGGAACCGGCGGACGGGCAACAACATTAATCATAGGGTAAACACAAAACAACAGTTTCCATCTGGAGCTCCTTCACGGGACTCCACACTTATAAACACTCGCTCCATCGAGTTCGCGCAGCTCTCGGTCCCGCCCACACTGGTCACAGCAACCAAGCTGATCAATCACAGAGCTTGCGCTACGCATCGTTGCGACATATAGTTGCATTTTTTGAGAGGTGCGTGTCAGCGTCAGCCATGGAGATGGCTATGCAACCGCGTGAAGGCTCCGCCGGACCACACGCGTGCGCTTGAAGCAGAAGTATAAATCAGCCTTAAATAGTCATGCGTACATCTTGAGATATCCACCTTTTCACCAAAAGGCTCATTATTATAACGTTGAATTTTTTGTAATGCATGATGGATTGCTCACAATTAAACCTAGAACATGCATTTACAAAATAAAACAGAAAAATCTAAAATGAAGGGAATTTGATTTAAAATACCAGTCAAAAATTGGAAAAGGACATTTTTGCAGCTTGAAGCTTAAATTCATGTAAAAAATATCTGAAGTCATTTTGCTTCCCATGTAAGTAAAATTTGATCATACACACAGCTGAAGTCAAAATGATTTGCCTTCCTGTAAATTTGGTTTTCTTTTTCAAATATTTCCCAAATGACGTTTATCAGAGCAAGGAATTTTTCACAGTATTTCCTATAATATTTTTTTCTTCTGGAGAAAGTCTTATTTGTTTTATTTCGGCTAGAATAAAAGCAGTTTTCAATTTTTTTAAATCCATTTTAAGGTCAATTAAGGTTACCTAATTAACCTAATTAAGCCTTTAAATGTCACTTTAAGCTGAATACTAGTATCTTGAAAAATATCTAGTCAAATATTATGTACTGTCATCATGGCAAAGATAAAATAAATCAGTTATTAGAAATGAGTTATTAAAACTATTATGTTTAGAAATGTGTTGAAAAAATCTTATCTCCATTAAACAGAAATTGGGGGAAAAAAATACAGGGGGGATAATTAATCTGACTTCAACTGTACATTAATTAATTTTTTTTTTTTTTTTTTGCACATTTAGTACATGTAAAAAGCATCATATTTAATCATTTAGCTCACATGTTTTTCCATTTCCGTCAATCCCTGGGCCTTCTCCATCAGCATACACCGCCATCACATTCACCGAATACGGAGTATCTGGAACGAGCTGATCCAGGAAAGCATTGTTGAGGTTGCCAGGAACGAGAACCTGAGGAGAAGCCCATGGTTTAGATAACATGAAGGAGAATATATTTACAAACATCCACTGTATGACAACCCAGCGCAGACCTTACGAGTTTGGCAAAGCGAATATACATAATTACGTCACCGGTTAAGCCCCATGTTTAGATTAGCGGGGCTAGATAACATTTCCAAACAGATAAGTAATGCAAACAGATGTGCTCATGGGGTTAAATGCTACATAAATACTGTCAAATGCGTGTAATTTCCCTCAGGGGTGGCTAGAGCTGAAGAGAGACTGGATTGGAGGTGACAGGGAAACCCCATCAGTAACCTGTCAACACCCTGCGGGATTATCACCACATCTGTGCATTTGTTCATTTGGAGGCTTCACGTCGCTGATGGCAGCTGCATTCCTTTCATACACTAAAGCTCATGACAGAATTAGCTCTGGCTCAAACTGATGTGTTTGACTAATATGGGTCAGCACACAGGATATGAAAATGTCACGTTTTGTCCTAACCTGTTATATTTAGTGAAGCATAAGGAAGTCTCGTGGGCCTCTAAGAAGACTTTATACTGCTCAAATACGACCCACCATATTATACTTTATGTGGCTTGCAAGATATAATGATTCACAACACTGTAAAAAAATTTAACAAATATTTTTTATGTTGCTTTAACTTATTTTAATAAGCTAATCAGATTCCGACTATATTTTTAATTATTATTATTATTATTAACGTAATTTTTTAGTCAGTCTGATTGATGATTAGAACATTTAATTTGACTCAACTCAAAAAATTAAGGCAGCAAGATTTTTTTTTACAGTGCAAGTATATTACATACAAAGTAAATGCAAACAGGGCAGAGCAAATGACACAGAATGAACGCATTTGCCTCGAACATACAGAATTAGCTTCGATCGCGTCTAATATTTTAAGCTATTTGCATTTTCGTTACCAAAAATGAGCATGTTTAAAATATTTTAAAAAGTAGTTTATCAGCGACAGGAGAGAATATCCTCACAACATTGCTGCGTACCTCAGTGCACTAATTCATCTCGATACAACAGCGTGATAAGCTTTCATTCTTTCCCTGTTGATACTGAAGTTCGTGCTCAGTGGTTAACCAAAATTCGTAGGGATCACTTCAGTCCTACAATAACTACTAGAGTGTGTAGTGTATATTTTCCTAAAGATAATTTTGTTTTGTTTTGTTTTCCTGGTGGACTGAGAAAACTTTAAAATGGAGTTGTTCCCTGTCTTGTTGTGTAGGACAGCTATACTCTTCCCACAATGAGAGTAAATGTTTGGGATCGTCGAACAAGATGCTCCGACCCAGAGACATCTCCATCTGACTACGAGATAAGCAAACCACAAACAACACCTGATCATGATTACTCTGTCACACCAGCAACATCAGTAATGGCAAGTGAAATGGCAGCGAGTTATGACGAACTGAAGAAGAAAGTTTGCATGAGGTGAAAAACATCCCCTGAGTAATCTAGAGAGAGTGACTCGGTGCTTCGCATTTCAGTGTGGACCCAGCATTAAAATAAAGGTTCATGCTGCTTTATATCGTACAAAATTATTAAAGATCGTTAAAAATAATGCAGGGTTCCACACAATTCATTCATGTTGTCCCAACACAAATCTATTAATTTAACATAAAGTAGAAGTAGAAGGCAAAATATTGATGATTTTTGTCTTTGTTATTTACTTCGATGGATTAATGTAGGTTATCAACCTGATAAAAGGATTCATGTTAAAATAACCTAGAAAAGTAACTTTTATTTAGCATTTATGCAAATACATGCATTTACTGGCTATTTTAATGTTATAATATGACATATGCTATAAAAGAGACAATTACCTAACAATACATTAAGGAGTCTTCATGTACGAGCAGGCGCAGCCATTTGAATCTTTTTGGCTCGAGACTTCTGGTCTCATTCACTTCCATTCATTTTTAGAATTCACATTGAAGAATAAGGTCAATACAGTCTTTCAGAAGGTGTCTTTGCTTCTAAAAATTTAGAAGAGGTTTTTTTTTCCTCGCCACTGTCGCCACTGGCTTGCTCGGATCAGGACTTGTGGAGCTGTGCTTCGGTGGATTTGCTCTGCGGTGTTTGAACTTTCAGCAGTGAAATTTAAACCACACTGAACTAAACTAAACTGAACTTCAACTCTGAAATCTGGACTTTACTAGAACTATGTTAAGCTGCTTTGACACAATCTACATTATAAATATAAATGAACTTGACTTGACTTGACTAAAAATGTGATACGCAATTTTTTTTAATGGTTTAAAAAAAAAGCACAGCATAAAGAATGAGGGTATCCGGACACAGCCACTGAGTGCCTGTAAACTGAAACTTGCAATGATTGCCCCGCCTCCAAGTTCTTCTGATTGGTCCACTGCTATGGAACTGACAGTGATGAGCAGCACTATCGTATTCTTTTAACTTTACACGGCATCTAAAAAATGCACCACTCATGTGCACTGTGCTTCAAAAGGTGCGAGACGTAAGCATAAAGGTCTGCATAAAGGTCCATAAAAAATCTGTCATTTTAAGCTGCAGATATTCATTCATTCATTTTCCTTCGGCTTAGTCCTTATTTATCAAGGGTCACCACAGTGGAATGAACAACTATTCCAGCATATGTTTTACTCAGCGGATCCCCTTCCAGCCGCAACCCTGTGGAAACCGGAGCACCCGGAGGAAACCCACGCCAACATGGGGAGAACATGCAAACTCCACACAGAAATGCCAACTGGCCCAGCAGGGACTCGAACCAGCGACCTTCTTGCTGTCAGGTGACAGTGCTAACCACTGAGCCACCGTACCTAAGGCTGAAGACATTTTTTTTTTAAAAAGTCCCTGTAAAATCTTGGAGGGACTGAATTGCAAACACTGGAAGCCAAATACGAAGCAGTGGCGCAGTGGGTAGAGCTGTCGCCTCACAGCAAGAAGGTCGCTGGTTCAAGCCTCGGCTGGGTCAGTTGGCATTTCTGTGTGGAGTTTGTGTGTTCTCCACATGTTCGCATGGGTTTCCTCCAGGTGCTCCGGTTTCCCCCACAAGTCCAGAGACATGCGCTATAGGTGAATTGGGTAAGCTAAATTGTCCATAGTGTATGTATGTGTGTGAATGAGTGTGTATGGGTGTTTCCCAGTGATGGGACTAAGCCGAAAAGAAAATGAATGAATGAATGCATGAACGCCAAATAGTAATAAGGTAAGTGTTAAACATTCTGGGGAGTAACTTTAAGTAATGACTCAACAAACTTAAAATACTGTGACAGTAGCAAAAAACAAAGAGTAGTTTACAGTTGTTCGGTCATGAGCTACTTTGTCCATTAAGCTACTTTGTCCATCTCTCTTTCTCTGAATTAGTATTGGAAAGTCTAGTGAATCAAATCAGACAGTTTGTTGTAGCAATGAACTTGTTCAAATAAATAGATTCGCAGATTCACATGAGTCATCCCCCAGTAGGGTTCACGAAAGCCATTTTCCTTGCTGTAGTTTAATAAATATTTAGTTCAATACTGCTGTTTATCATTATGTTTTCAATCCATTGTTTTTGTTTCAAGTTTATTAGCTGACTTTAGTTTACATTAACGTGTTGGAGTTAATCGAGGTCCGTATTTTTTTATTATTATTTGATCTAATAATTATCCGAAATGTGTTAGCTCTTATTACATTTTCAATGTGTCTAGCTACTGTTAAACTGTATAGTAACGATGTTGAGTTGCTAACTACTTTTTTAAAGAAACAGCTTGATTCAAGATTCATTTTTAGATGCTTCTCTTCTGATTGGATGATCTGTGTACAAAACTCTAGTCAAACTCTACTTTATATGTAGTGCTTCTGTAGCCCAGCGGAAAAAAATGCCTTATATTAGGTCTATCACTGGTTTAATTTATACACTGCTCAAAAAAATAAAGGGAACACTTGAAGTTACATTGTGTTGTTTAAGTGTTCCCTTTATTTTTTTGAGCAGTATATATTAAATATAGGGTTGGGTATTTTATTGAACACAGTTTTTATTTTATTGTTTTTATTTTTTTATTATACTCTGAATACACACACACGCACAAACAATGGGTCACAGGACAGGTGAGGTGTTGAACGCTGGATTGGGATAGACTTCATCATGAGAAAATTTGTAATGGTCCTAATTTTTGGTTTACATCAAACTTGGACCACTGCGTCACTTGCTCTAGTTTACTCACAGGATGTTTTTACGCTCCAGTTTACTTTTATTGAGGTGAATTCCATGCATTTGCAGCAAACTCGGCATTCATTCCACTTCTTTCCCACCATGCGATGGAAATTGACCTATATTCTTTCCTTTGCATTGACTTTGTATGTAATCTACTCATGCAAATATTTAATTTTGCTTTTGGGGTGAACCCAGCATATTATAATACATACGCTGAAGGCAGTGACATTGCACAAATCTGTTAATGAATGTTCTGAGGTGAAGTAAAGATTTCCCTTGCTAGTAGGGAGTAGTGAAGACTGTAGTGACCCTGTAATTCGGAAAACAGTTCATGCCTAAAGCTCTTATCTATTGAGCTGGTTATATGAGAGCAGTGTGGGGCAAGGACAGAAACTGAGAACCACTAATGTAATGATTACTTAATTATCACTAAATGCATTGGCTCCAGGATTGGCCAGCCCAGTAACCAGACATGAACATTATTGAGCATGTCTGGGGTAAAATAAAGGAGGAGGCATTGAAGATGAATCCAAAGAATCTTGATGAACTCCATAAAAAATGAACTTTATAAAAAGTTATAATATAACTTTTTATAAATAGCTTCAGATTTAGATTTAATTTGAATTCATTAATGTTTAAGTTAAGATTTACAAAGTATTTTTAACTGTTAATAAGTAAAGGGAATACTGCTACAAAACACCACCTCATTTGTTTAAAGTGTTTTTGAAGTGCTTTAAAACAAAAGGGTGCAATACACAACTTTTGAAGTACACTACTTGACAAAAGTCATGTCGCCTATATAAGTTTTAGGAACAACAAATAATAACTTGACTTCTAGTTGATCATTTGGTATCAGAAGTGGCTTATATAAAAGGCAAATCCTCTAGATTATGCTTATTTTACCAAAATAAAATATGATCATGCCTTGATTTTTAATGATTTAATTAGGACAGTAAGGTCTGACTTTGCTGAGACAAAAGTCTTGTCACTTAACATAAATAATGTACAGTATAGAATATAAAGTCATGCTGCAGTGGAAACAGAATGAATATTGTGTATGACTCCCATGAGCTTGGAGGACTGCATCTATACATCTCTGCAATGACTCAAATCACTTATTAATAAAGTCATCTGGAATGGCAAAGAAAACGTTCTTGCAGGACTCCCAGAGAAAGAGAATTCTTTGGATTCATCTTCAACGCCTCCTCCTTCATCTTACCCCAGACATGCTCAATAATGTTCATGTCTGGTGACTGGGCTGGCCAATCCTGGAGCACATTGTCCTTTTTTGCTTTCAGGAACTTTGATGTGGAGGCTGAAGTATGAGAAGGAGCGCTATCCTGCTGAAGAATTTGCCCTCTTCTGTGGTTTGTAATGTAATGGGCAGCACAAATGTCTTGATATCTCAGGCTGTTGATGTTGCCATCTACTCTGCAGATCTCTCGCACGCCCCCATACTGAATGTAACCCCAAACCACGATTTTTCCTCCACCAAACTTGACTGATTTCTGTGAGAATCTTAGATCCATGTGGGTTCCAATAGGTCTTCTGCAGTATTTGTGATGATTGGGATGCAGTTCAACAGATGATTCATCTGGAAAATCTACCTTCTGACACTTTTCCAAATGATCAACTAGAAGTTAAGTTATTATTTGTTGCTCTTACAACTGGGATCGACGGCAAGACTTTTGTCAGGTAGTGTAATTTATGAATTTTGCATCCTTGAAATTAAATTAAATTTTTTAGATGTTAGTACGAGTATGTTAGTTTTAAGGATATATATATATATATATATATATATACACAATGATTTTTTTTTTGCTTCATACTGCTGTTTTTATAAAGGGGAGGAGCTACTATATGTCTCGCCCTTTCTTCATGTTTCAGTTGAGATTGCATCAAATTTCAGATAATTTCGAATTGCAATTAATCACAGAAAGTAATCGCATTGCCCAGCACTAATTAAATGTCAATTTTAAGCGGTTTTGCATAAAAGTGTCCCCTAAATGCATGAGTGTAAATATATTGCGTATTTGTGTGTCACTCACAGACTCAAGAGGTCGAATCCCAGTCAGCGGGGCGTAGGCGACCCTGTACTGCTGCACCTGGCCTGAGGCGGGTTCCCAGCGCACATTCAGACTGTTGGGAGTTGGGTTATAGACCTTGATATTTCGTGGTGGAAGTCTTGGAACTGTGAAAGAGGGAGAGGACATGTTGAAAGAGAAGCAGAGTGAGAACAGGGAGTTTCGAGACGAGCAGAGGAAGTCAGACAGCTCACAGAACAGTTTAAACAGGAGGAAGCTCAGTAAGCATTCGACAGAGGCTCAGACGGGTTTTATGGTGAGAAAGTGCCAAAAAGGAAAGGCAGGTGGTGGGGGGCATTTAGGGTTGATGCTGAAACTGCTTAAAATGCTTTTTAAACCAAAGCAGATGTGACTATTACTAAAGAAAGAGTTCAAAGGACTTAATTTATTTTAGTGCATGAGTAAAACAAGCCAAATGCCCCAATCCAGTAGTTTTCTTCATGTATACAACAATAGTTATGGTTAAATCCAAATACGCAAATTAAACTTATGCGCAAAACTGGAATATCCCATTAGACATTTGTTACATTTCATGGTGTTTTGAATGTATTGTTGTGTTTGGTTTCTTTTCTCTCTCTCTCTCTCTCTCTCTCTTTTTCTGTTACCCGTTTCTCAACTAGGTGTGGAGGGGAGGCGGTTGATTGATTGCACCTGCTGCGTGTTGCCCTGCAAGCTTAAAAGCTGACCAGTTGCAAGCAACATTGAAGCTTGCTTCCAGAGTGTGGTCTCTCTCCTGCCTGGTTGTGTTATGCAAGTGTATTGCCGCTGTTGTGGTTAACTTATTGAAGTTAAAATCTTTGTAAAGCATTTGAAACTGCTTAAACTCTGCTTTTGAAACTTTTCTTTGTGTTTGGAAGCCGTAGGGAGGTGGGTGCCATTTTATTTATAAAGCCCTTTTTCTCTTGTTTATGTATAGTTAGGGAGTTAGTGTACATTTCTGTTGTTAAATGAATTTTACTTTGTCAGTTCAAACAGTTTTACTCCCTAACTAGCTAGAGTGTACTTTTGTTTGCTGTTTTGGCCTTTCCCTCACCTGAAAACTATTTTTGCTCCCCAGTTTTGTTTACCATTGTATATTTCTGTTAATAAATTCTTTAATTGACATTGGTGTGTTGTCGTGAAGGCAGGAGACTGATCCTCACTCACCCCAACCAACTTTAAACTTTTCACTGTTGCTCTCACTCCTACACACTTAACATCAGGGATGTAACAGTGAAAATTGGGGGCTCGTCCGGGATCTGAACCTGGGACCTCTCGTGACTAAAGCCCCATTTCCATCCAATGAGTCAAAGAGAACAAAACTGTCACTTCTAGATAAAATGGTGCCAAATATCAAAAAGAAAGAAAGATGTTCTATGTGGATCATTTTCAAATGGTTTCATTTTGGTGTTTTCATGAAGCATTTTCCACACTGTAAATAATTATATGTCATGAAAGTCATGAAAGCAAATGTTTATATGTTGCTTTAACTTAATTGAAATGTAAAAAGATTAACTTAATATTTTTTGTCAGTTTTATGTAAGTTAAAATGACTAGAAAAGTTCATTTGTATGCAATATTCCAAAATGCACATGAAAATAGGTGGATGAAAGCATAGCTATTGTTGCGTGCTAATTCTGAGCTCATATTCTGCATTCATTCAAGCATGCATATCATTTCCAAGTACAACTTACGAGTCTTTCCCTTTTCAGACTGACGGAGACCCTCTCCCTCAGGATAAACAGGAACCACCGTCACTGTGTAGACCGTGTCTGACAGAAGGTTCCTCAGTATGGTGTTGGTGGTGCCTCCAGAAACTTGCTCCTGTTGATGTGTGAAGTTGAAAAGGTTATAGAAGATCATGGGTTGTCAAGAATTACAGTAGAGCCACTTCTGTGGAGCATTTCCTACCATGTCCTCTGCACCACCAGATGCTGGAACGTAGAAGATTCTGTACTGTCGGACATTTCCCTCCGCAGGCTCCCAGCGCACCTTCAACGAGCTGGTTGTGGGATCGGTGACCTGCAAGTTCTTCACTCCACCCAGAGGCTCTGGCAATTGTTAAAACTGCAATTAAGTATCTTTCATACTAAAGAATTACATTCAAAGTGTACACTAGAGGTACGCACTTGTTTTTCCATTCGCTGACTGTTTCTTTCCTTCAGCATCTGCATATACTGGTACTACAGTGACCTTGTACTCCGTATTTGGTTGCAGGTTTCTTAGAATCGTATTGGTGGACATTCCAGACACTTGGGTCTGTAGAGTACATCAGTACGAGCACATATTTTTTAGCAACTAACTAATTAAACTGACAATTAGAGACAATTGAGATTTAGGTCATTACCTGGCCTGCAGCACCTCCGGCAACAGGAACATAAATGACGTTGTATTGGCGAACATCCCCATCTGCGGCATCCCATCTCACTCTCAGAGAGTTGACAGTCGGGTCGGTCACCTGAAGGTTCTTCACACTTCCCAAAGGTTCTGCATCAATAATAAAAAAAAAACATACCTGACCACACCTCACCTGTGTTTCAATATAACCAGTAATCCCTCTGTAGATGAGATCTAAAATCTGGAAGCTACAAAGGACTGCACTCACTTGTCTTTCCATTCTCTGACTGACGTTTTCCTTCTACATCATTTTCATACATGGGCAACAATGTGACCTTGTACATCGTGTTAGCATTAAGATTACGCAGGACAGTACTAGTCGTCCCACCAGAAACTAGTTCCTGTTTACAACAAAACAAAAAAGAGGTTCTCATAATGTGGAAGGTCCTTAATATAAGCCTTTAGAAGATAATTCATCAGATCCTACCATCATCTCAGCATCTCCTGGCTGCGGGACGTAGAAAACTTTGTAATTGCGTGGGTTTCCATCGGCATGCTCCCATCGCACATTTAGGGTGCTGCTGGTGGGATCGGTAACCTGAAGATTGCGAACTCCACCCAGTGGTTCTGAAAAACAGGGATACTCAGTCATCGTTAAGCAAACAATTGCCAGTAGTCGTGTATCCGAAGAAGTATCACACTATGGGCTTTTTTTAATGACATAAGTGCATGGTCTAAAGCGCACAGTGCAGCTGCACTTAGGGTGTGTCCGAATGGGAGAAACAGTTGTTGCACCCAATGCAAGCTCTAAAAGGATTGTCCTTATACTCTTAATCAGTTATGGGTGTGTTTTGGGCAAAATGTACATTAAACCAATACGAGTCTCAACTCCCATTCCCTTTAAGGTTGTGAACTTTGTAAGCAGAAAAACTGAATGCTTCAGTAGTGAGGAAACAGATGTGCTTGTGCATGAGCTTAAATCCAAGAGACCATCTACAGAACAAGTCACATTCACCAAAGTCCACTGAGGTGAAGAAGGCATGGGAGGAGATAACGGTTTTTATATTTATGTGGACAATAATAAATCTTTTTTTTTTTTTATTCTTTTTTTTTTAATGTAAAGATGTTTGTGTGCTGCTGCGCATCCCTGTGTGTGTAATAAGCAACAGGTACATGCATTGTGAAACTGCCTATCGCGAAAGCGCTCTTTAAATAACAACAAAAAAACTGTGCCATTGACTTTAGACCAGCTTTCAGTTGGTCAATAGCACGATCTATTTCAGTTCCCACAAAATAGCAATGCACACTCAATGCATCTTAACACACCTCCTTTTCAGACCAGCAACCCTATGGGTGCACAGGATGTGAAAATGATATCTGCGCCCAGCTGAAACTAGCAAAAAAAACACTTGCATTGCACATGGCACGACATTGTGCCAGATGTTTGACAAGGCCCTATATCTTTAACTATGAACTCACTTGTTTTTCCATTCTCTGAAAGAGATTTGCCCTCCATTTCATGATACACTGGCACCAAAGTAACAGTGTAGGTTGTGTCGGGCTCTAAGTTCTTCAGAACAGTGGAGGTAGTGGTTCCAGAGACTTGATCCTACTCAGACAAAATGAAAGGTAAATAAAACATGTTCCAAAACAGCAGTATTTCAACAAAACAAATACATGCTAGCACTGACAAAACTAGCAAATGATTGTATAAATGATAAATAATTTAGTGCAATTCACATTTATATGAACAAATACGTGATATGTATGGAGTATGTCCTAAACAATTACAATGTAATAGTGAGATTGCAAATGAATTTACAGTGTATAACAAATAGAACAAAAATGGAAATCGTTCTGACCACTTCCTGATCTTGGCTACCAGCAGGCACGTAAATGACAATGTATTCCCGCACATTGCCTTCTGCTGGCTCCCAGCGTACATTCAAGGTGCTGATAGTTGGATCTGTTACCTGCAGGTTCCTCACGCTACCCAAAGGTTCTAAGGAGACAACAATAACGTTGACTCAATACTGTCTATTTACATTATGTGCAGACATTCTTCATATATTTATGATCTCTGAGTGTGAGAAAATGCTGTTTTGTAGTCACTTACTAGTCTTTCCCTTCTCAGAAAGTCGAGGTCCATCTCCTTCAGCGTACACTGGCAAAACGGTCACCGTGTACATTGTGTCTGGCATGAGTTTCTGCAACACTAATGTCGTGGTGCTCTCGGAAACTTGTTCCTGAATGAACATAGAAACTGTAAATCAGCACTCTTCAAAGGAGCCTTAGTTTCTTTTAAACAAATGAGTTGAACAAAGCCTACCCATCCAAACAGATAAAGAAAACCAAACTTCAAAATTAAAAACTCTGTCTTTGTAGCTTGCCAAGCAAATCCCTTTCACAGTTTACTTAGGCTCCATCTAAACACCGGTGCTCCCATTTGTAAACTTTCCCAGCAGGTTTTTGCAAATAATGGGAATTCAATTAGGAGTTTCACTGCACCGTTCTCTCATCAGCAGTTCTCAAGGGAAGGCCCTAATATACGTCTGTCTGCAAGCCACATCATTCGATTCTAGAGAGTTTTCCACTGTAGAAAGTAACTTTTAAATATTAAGATGTTCCATCTACAGAACAAGCCACATTCACCAAAGCCCACTGAGGTGAAGAAGGCAAGGGAGGAGGTAGCAGTTTTTATATTTATGTAGACAATAATAAATCTTTTACATTTTAATCCTTTCATTTTTTAAATGTAAATGTTTGTGTGCTGCTGCACATCACTGTGTGTGTAATAAGCAAAATGTGCACTCTTTAAATAACAACAAAAAAATGTGCCATTGAATTTAGACCAGCTTTTAGTTGGTCAATATCACGGTCTATTCACAGTAGATTTCCACTTAAAAAAAGATCAACACTATAGAACTTTGAAATATTATGATATTCCTACCATGAGCTCAGTTCCTCCACCGGTGGGCACATATATCACTTTGTAACCCTGCACATTCCCGTCAGCGGCTTCCCATGTGGCAGTGAGGGTTGTGAATGTGGGATCAATGAGACGGAGGTTTCGAACACCACCAAGAGGCACTAGAGTGAGATTGATAATAGTTTTGTATTACAGGTATTTTATCTGTGCATAGATATACAGATCAAAAAGCTAATATATTGATACACACATGTCTTTCCGTTCTCGGACTGGCGTCTGCCCTCTGTGGCGGGATAGACTGGAACCACAGACACAGTGTATACAGTATCAGGCTGTAGGTTACGTAGAACTATGGTATTCTGGGGTCCAGGTACTGTTTCCTATTTACAAAAGGAGAAAATTGTCAATGTATTGAGGAAACAGATCAGCTCGTGCAGGAGTTTAAATCCAACAGACCATCTACAGCAGTGGTTCTCAAACTGGGGTTCGCGGAGTAATTTCAATGGGTTGCGAGAGGGATTTAAAAATTGTGTCATTTTTTGTGATTATAATATATATTTTTCAATATTACAAGTGAATGCTACAAACAAATATTTTCAGATTTTTAAAAAGATTTTACTGATTAATCATTAGAGTGTTTAAAAAATGTGAATCTAACGTCATCACTGTGCAGCGGCTAGCTCGCTAGTTATCACTACAGCACGCATCTGCACGTGAAAAACCGCAACTGCCGAGACGGATAAATTTGTCATTCGCAAATCTAAAAATGTTGAGGAAACTGTGGACAGTTTGCCTGAGTCATCGGAATCGTCTACTTCAACTAAGCATAAGAGCAAGACCTTGTCAGACCAAAGTAGGAAACGTCGGAAATATCAGGATGAATTCATAAAGTATGGATTCACTTGCTCTACTGTCAACAACGCAGATTTTCCTCAATGTGTAATCTGTTCAGAAGTGCTTGCTCATGAAAGTATGAAGCCCGGCAAAATGCAAAGGCATTTGGAGACGAAGCATCCTTCTTTTATTGAAAAGCCTATAGGCTTTTTTTGCTGAAAAGAAAATGAATTACAGGGTCAAAAACAGATAATCGCACAACAAGCCAAAATTATGTCTAATGCTCTAAAGGCATCTTATGAGGTGTCGTACTTGATCGCGCGGACCAAAAAAAAACACACACAATCGGGGAAACCCTGATAAAGCCCGCTGCTGTGGCTATGTGTCGGGCCATGCATGGTGAGAAAATAGCAAATGAGCACTGTCCCGTTGTCGAACGACACAGTCACTCGCCGTGTACATGATATTGCAAATGACATTAGGAGTCAATTGATCGATAGGATAAATGGAAAAAATATGCACTGCAAGTCGACGAATCTACTGATGTGTCTAACTCTGCTCAGTTGCTGGCGTTCATCAAATACACATTTGAGAGAAAACTGCATGAGGATATGCTCTTCTGCTCAGCACTCGAAGGGACTTGTACAGGTAGTGACATTTTCAGCAAACTGGACACCAAAATAGAGATGGGACTTTCATGGGATAATTGTGTTGGTGTATGTACTGATGGTGCTGGTGCAATGGTCGCTAAAAACAAGCTACTTAAGGCAAAGGTTTTAGAAGTGGCTCCTCACGTGAAGTTTACACACTGTATCATACACCGTGAGGCTCTTGCTAGCAAAGCACTTGACTCCAAACTCAACAGTGTTTTGAAATGTGCAATCAAAGTCGGAAATCACATAAAAACAACACTGGATAGTACAGACTACTAGCCACACTTTGCAATCGCATTGCTGTTTCACACCGAAGTCCGGTGGTTATCACAAGGAAGGCACTCAGGTGTTTTTATGAACTTCGAGAAGAAGTGCACTCATTCTTGAAAGACTCAAAATTGGAATTCGCCCACTGCCTGAAAGATCCAGCTTGGTTGTCAAAACTTGCTTATTTGGCATGTATATTCGAAAAGCTGAACATGCTTAATCTGTCATTACAAGGGCCAAACACAAACATCCTGACAATGAATGACAAAGTCAATGCATTTATGAAAAAGCTGGAAAGATGGGCTGAGCGAGTTGAACAAGGAAATGTGGAGATGTTTCCAGAGTTTGAGGAGCATCTGGAGGAGAATGGACTGGGTCTCGGAAGCCTGAAAGAACACATCACTGGTCATCTCCACAGCCTTTTGGAACAATTCAAGAAGTATTTTCCAAAAGAGACGCAACCAGAACTGTATGACTGGATACGGCAACCATTTTCTGAATATAGGACTCATCTCCCGACAAATCTGGAAGATGCTTTGCTGGAGCTGTCCAGTGATCAAACATTAAAAACTTTATTTTCCAATTCCACACTGCGTGAATTCTGTATCGCAGTAGCAGAAGAATAAACAGAGTTGTCCCCTGCAGCAATGGATCTACTGCTTCCGTTTGGGTCTACATATTTGTGTGAGCAGTCTTTTTCTGCTGTTACATACATAAAAATCAAATACCGATCACGTCTTGCTGTCGAAGATGATCTGCGAGTAGCTGTATCCACCATCAGGCCACGAACGGAGCTTTTGTGTTGCCAAAAACAAGCACACCCATCCCATTGAAAGGTAAGCCAAAATTATTTGAACGTATAGGCTAGTAAATATAGTTAAAATACTGCGAACAGCTTAAAATAAGTTATTTTTATTGTTTGTATTTGCTTTTGTAGTGGGGTGTCGCGAGTTCTTGTCGATCTTACATTAGGGGTCGCTGGCTTAAAAGTATAAAAACCACTGATCTACAGAACAAGCAACATTCACCAAAGCCCACTGAGGTGAAGAAGGCATGGGAGGAAGTAATGGTTTTTATATTTATGTGGACAATATTAATCTTTTACATTTTAATCCTTTAATGTTTTAAATGTAAAGATGTTTGTGTGCTGCTGCACATCCCTGTGTGTGTAATAAGCAACATTTAACAGAATAACAGAATTATGGTATATGTAGAATTATGGTATTTTGGGCTCCAGGTACTGTTTATTATTTGCAACAAGAGGAAATGGTCAATGTATATTGGTAACTTAGAGGACCACAATCAAAATCCTATGAAAATATGAGTGAATCTATATGATATATGTGACCCTGCACCACAAAACCATGTCTTATTGCCAAAAAATTTATTTTGTGTCAAAAATCATTAGAATATTAAGCAAATATTATATTCCATGTATATATTTTGTACATTTCCTTTTGTTAATATAAAAAAAACTAGTAACATGCATTTGAGAACTTAATTTTGACAACTTTACACATGGTTTTCTCAGTATTTAGATTTTTTTTTTTTGTTTATCTGTCTCTTTAGATATTCAAATAATTTTATTTCGGACAAATATTGTCAAATCCTGACAAAGTATACATCACTGGAAAGCTTATTTATTAAAATATAAATAATAAATACAATAAATAAAAACAATATTCAAATAATGCATGCATCTCGATTTCCAGAAAATGTATGCTTATGACTGGTTTTGTGGTTCATGCTCACTTATTACAACACAAATAACGGATTTTATTTCACAACAATTACTTTTGTGCAACAATAAAAAGAGATTCATGCTGATTTAATATATACACAGACCCTCCAGGATTTCGCAATTCAGCAATCGTTGAATTTAATCCAAAATCAAGCAAATGTGAATAATTTACAGAGATCAATGGTTCTCGAGGTCAAACAATTAATAATAAATTAAGATGTGTAAAATCCTGTTTATTCATTCATTCATTTTCCTTCGGCTTAGTTCCTTTATTTATCAGGAGTTGCCACAGCGGAACAAATCACCAACTTATCCAGCATATGTTTTACACAGCGGATGCCCTTCCAGCCGCAACACAGCACTGGTAAACACCCATACAGACTCGCATTCACACACATACACTATGGCCAATTTCATTCATTCATTCATTTTCTTTTCGGCTTAGTCCCTTTATTAATCAGGGGTCGCCACAGTGGAATGAACCGCCAACTTATCCAGCATATGTTTTACGCAGCGGATGCCCTTCCAGCCGCAACCCATCACTGGGAAACACTCATACAGACTCGCATTCAAACACATACACTATGGGCAATTTAGCTTATTCAATTCACCTACAGTATAGCACATGTGTTTGGACTGTGGGGGAAAGCGGAGCACCCGGAGGAAACCCACGCGAACACGGGGAGAACATGCAAACTCCACACAGAAACGCCAACTGACCCAGCTGGGGCTCGAACCAGCGACCTTCTTGCTGTGAGGCGACAGTGGTAACCACTGAGCCACCGTGCCACCCCTATCGTGTACATTTTCACAGCCAACAGCCAAGAAATGCTGCAAGCATTGTCATTTGTCATTTTAGTTGAAAAATTCTGACCTGGAGGGACTGATATATTAAATATGTGTTTTTTTTTATTTTTATGTAATGTCAGTTGTGAGACAAAGCCCCACCATGGCCTCGGTTCCTCCAGCTGCAGGGACGAAAAAGATCTTATACTGGCGCACGGCTCCGTCCGCCGGGTCCCATTTGACATTCAGAGAGGTCATGGTTGGGTCGGTAACCCTGAGGTTCTTCACACCACCCAGAGCCCCTGTAAAGAAGATTTTAATTTTACTGTTTTGGCATCAAGCATAATCCAGACAGTGCTTTCAGATCGAAGATTCTCTAATATTCTCACACAAATAAAAACCACTGGCTCATTTTTTTTATGGCTCATAACACTCTCTACAAGTAAGAGAGGCAGACAGAAACACCAAAAGGGAGTCGTTTAGTTTATGTTTCAGGATATCGCATGTGAAATACTAATGTTTCAGAGAGAAACTCACTTGTTTTTCCATTCTCAGACATTCTCTGGCCTTCTCCTTCGGCATAAACAGGAATTAAGGTCACGGTGTAAAGTGTGTCTGACTGAAGGCCTCTGAGGACGGTGTTGGTCGTGGCTCCAGATACCTGCTCCTATTTCCATGAAAGCACATATATACAGAAGTCAAAATTATTCACCCACCTGTGAATTTCTTTTCTCTTTAAAATATTTCCCAAATGATGTTTAACAGAGCAAGGAATTTTTCACAGTATTTCCTATAATATTTTTTGGGAGAAAGTCTTAGATGTTTCATTTTGACTAGAATAAAAGCAGTTTTACATTTTTTAAAATCATTTTAAGGTCAATATTATTAGCCCCCTTAAGCAATATTTTTAGATTGTCTACAGAATAAACCATCGTTATATAATGACTTGCCTAATTATCCTAACTTGCCTAAATTACCCAGTTAAGCCTTTAAATTGCACTTTAAGCTATAAAGTCTCTTTAAATTAATAAAAGATTGCAAATTAGGGCTGCACAATATATAACATCGATATCGCAATATGCGAATCTGCAATAGTCACATCAACGATTTCAAGTGAATTTAACCCATTTTAACATAAGAAATTATACAGTTTGCCACTTTAACAAAGATAAATTGCATTTAATTATTTATACAATGATGACTATACCGTGTTATTTAACACTTGGAATTTCTATATCTCAATACTGTTTCAGACTCCACTGAAAATCATAAAGCAATGTTTATTTCATTTTTATCTTTGTTCTATTGCTTTTATATATATGTGGTTTAATTTCTTTTATATAAATTGTTTTATAAATAATATGTTTTACATTTTATGCAGGTGCATTCTCCTAAAAAAAGTCATCTCAATCAAAAAAAAGTATAATAATAATTCATTCATTCATTCATTTTCTTTTCGGCTTAGTCCCTTTATTAATCTGGGGTTGCCACAGCGGGATGAACCGCCAACTTATCCAGCATATGTTTTACGCAGCGGATGCCCTTCCAGCTGCAACCCATCACTGGGAAACATTCATACACACACATACACTACGGACAATTTTAGCTTACCCAATTCACCTATACCGCATGTCTTTGGACTTGTGGGGGAAACCGGAGCACCCGGAGGAAACCCACGCGAACACGGGGAGAACATGCAAACTCCACACAGAAATGCCAACTGACCCAGCCGAGGCTCGAACCAGCAACCTTCTTGCTATGAGGCGATTGTGCTACCCACTGCGCCACCGCGTCACCCATAATAATAATTACAATTATGAATTCTTTCTAAATAGAGTCATCTTGTGAAATTATATTCATATCACAATATATACTCCAAAAAATGTTTTTGCTGCTTGTTCAAACTGCTTATTTAAAATGAGCTGAAACAACACAATACTTTTTTGGGAGGACAACGTAATAAAATTTGTAAAAACAATTAAGTTAACTTACACGATTTGTGTTGGGACAACATGAAAGAATTAAGTTAACATATTAGTTTTTACATATTTAAGTGGATTGAACATAAAACAATTAAGTTGTCCCAAAAAAAACTCAAGAATTGTGTTGATTCAGCTCACTTTAAATAAGTAGTTGGAACAAACAGTAAACGTCATTTTTTGAGTGTTTTGCATGTCAGTTTTTTCCAATATCGTGCAGCCCTATTGCAAATCACTCACATTTGAGATCTGCTAATTCATATTCATACTTTATCTAAACATCAGATAAGCAGTTTACTCTTTAGTTGATTCTAGAAGTCCTACCAGTCCTACCATGCTTTCGGCACCACCAGCTGCAGGCACGTAGACCACCTTATACTCCTTGACTTTTCCTTCCGCCGGCTCCCAGCGAACATTCAGCGTGGTCATGGTGGGGTTCAAAACCTGCAGGTTTCTCACTCCTCCCAAGGGTTCTACAGGAACACATCACCAATGTTATTTTAATGTTAAATAATAACGCCTAACCCTAACTCCCTAACCAAGACTAAAACTATTAGTCAAAAAACATTTAAGTCAACTGACATAAAATGTTAGAAATTCACAGCAAACGAAAAACTAAAGGAAACTAACAGCAGTCACTAAAAAACTAATCAAAGTAAAATCATAATTAGCAAAAATAAATAATAGTTTTCAGAATTCATTCATTTTGTGGTGGAAAATCTGACATGTGGATGTTTAGAGAAATAACATTAGATGTGCTTTATAGACAAACACATCATTTATGTGCATGATTATGTATATCTTTTATATTAAATGTGTTTTAAATGTTCTTTATTTGCCACAAAATGTAAACTAGGCATGTTTAACTGCATATAAAGTATGATCTTTAATACAAGGAAGATTGTCTAAATTCTTTATCATTTTGACTTTTATTCAATGCATTTGTATGCTTTCGAATTGAGCGTTCGTTTAAAAAATTATTAATATTATTTTGTATTACTAAGAGATGTGCACAAGAGTTAATGTAAAATGTGCAAACACTAAACTTTGCTCTAGAATTACTAGAACTGCTAAAACTAAATATATTAAAACTAAATAAAATCTGGAAATGTCAAAAAGAAAAAGGCACATTTATTCATTGTATTTGGGATTGTTCACTAGCTCAGCCTTTTTGGGACCAAACCCTAAATATTCTGAGTAAATGGCTTGGAACATTAATACCATTGTCACCAAGGTTATGTTTACTGGGAGATAGGGAACAGATGCCAAATATTACAAAAGGAGAGTTCACAGTGATCATGCTGGGGATTTCAGTGAATGCTAGAGTCATCTTAAAACACTAGAAAACTCCCAAAATTCCAGAGTTAAAAGAATGGGTCAATATAATGACTAAAACAGCTTCATATGAACGTTTACTTTATAAATTACATAATAAGGACAAAGCAGGGGTCTCTGTATGTATCCCAGTGTGGGAAGACTTTTGGTCGTATGTGACGATGTCTTGTGACACAATTTAAAACTGCTCACCAGGTTTTCATTGTAGTATTGTACTTTTGTCCATAGTGACCACTGTATACATCCTGGCTTTACATTTAGTAGGCCTACAAGTGATCATTTGTAATATGTGTTTGTATTATTTTGTGATGAACCAGAAGTAAACAATAAAAAACTTATATAACAATAAAAAACTAAATAAAATCACAAAATAAAAAGTAAGCTAATAATAATAATCATAATAAATGTATATTTATATAGCGCCTTTCCAGAGCTCAAGGACACTTTACAATGAATGTAACAAAGAAGAGATAGTACGAACAGAAGCATACAAGAAGTCAAATATAACAAACTGGAAATACAAAACAAAACCTAAGAGACTAGTATGCAGATTACAAGGTGATCAAATAAGATTTAAATTCTGAGATATTATTAACAGAACAGAGTGAGAAACGTAGTGAGTAGGGACGTAGGGGACAAACATATTACAAAGATAAGAGGGAGCTAGGCCATTTAAGGATCTAAATACAAGGAGGAGAATTTTGAATTTAATACGGTATGCAAATGGGAGCCAATGGAGGTCATACAAGATTAGAGTTATATGAGAAGAACGTTTAGTATGGGTAAGTATTCTAGCTGCAGAGTTTTGAATATATTGTAATCTGGAGATGAGGCTGGCAGGCAGACCAATGAAAAGGGCATTACAGTAATCAATGCGTGATGAGACAAATGCATGGACGACAGTCTCAGCATCCTTGCTACTGATGAAAAGACGCAGTTGGGCAATATGACGTAGGTGAAAGAATGCAGATTTAATAACAGATTTAATGTGAGACTGAAAAGAGAGTGTGGAGTCAAAGATTACACCTAAATTTTTGACAGAAATAGATTTTGACAGATAGATTTTAATGTGAGAGCCAGCAATCACACAGGAGAGACTGGTCGAAATATTGCTGGTAAGTACTGAAGTGCCAATTAAAATTATCTCAGTTTTGTCCATATTGAGTTTCAAAGAATTTAAGTTAAGCTAATCTTTAATGTCCTTCACACAAGCAGAAAACTAAGCGAACTAAAACTAAACTGAAATGTACAGCAAATTCAAAAATAATATAGAAATAAAGATCCATAATAACCTTGTGCACCACATTGAGCGTTACATAATGTCTCATTTTCATTGCATAACAACTCAAAGAATCTGACAAAACTCCAGATGTGATCGAAAACCAAGATGTTTTATGGAATGCATCCTCCCTTCACGAGTTTATCATTGTTATTGCTTCCCAAATGGAGTTATAAAATACTTCAGGTGGTCGAAGGGATTCTCTCGGAGCGTGTGTGTGCGAGCGTGCATGTGTGTGTGTGTATGATGAGTGTGTGATCTTACTTGTTCTTCCTTGGCCAGAAATGTCTTTACTTTCTCCAGTGCGATAGACGGCAGCCACGGTGATGGTGTATGGGGTGTTAGGGGTCAGCTTCTGAAGAATGACACTGTTCTTCTTTCCGCCAACCTGAACCTAATCAGAAAAGATGGCAGACTTGTTTTTTGTGTGTGTGTTCAGTGAGAAGGGCTTCTTCTCAAACAAGCAGCATGCTAAATGGTGCAAAAAATGAAAATGAAAATACAAATTATCGCAGGGTTAAAGGGATAGTTCAGCCAAACTTGTAAAATACCTCGTCATTTATTCTCCCTCATGTGGTTTTTGTGGTCTTTAAGGGTTTATTTCTTCTGGTGAACGCACAAGAAGATATTTTGAAGAATGCTGGTTGCTGGAACCCATCGACTTCCATAGTAGGAAAAAGAAAATATTACTATGGAAGTCAATGGGTGCCAGCTGCCAGCATTCTTCAAAATATCTTCTTTTGTGTTCAACAGAAGAAAGAAACTCAAATAGGTTTTGTTCAAGTAAAGGGTGAGTAAATGATGACTATAATGACGACGATAATTACAATTTTTGAGTGAACTTTCCCTTCAATGTCTGCAAAATCATGGTATTTCCAAGTAAATGTTCAATTTAATGAAAAAACATTCCTAAAAATACTCTAATAAAGAGCTTTAGTAGCTAGTTAACTTTTTCTCCTTTTCTCATGCTTGGTTCCCTCTCCAATATATCTGCTGTTGTATATTACGAACATTGTTGTGCTTTGTCAAACCATGTTCATTTCTTTATGACCACAGTGGATCTTCTGATAGCTACCAGCAGGATAATGCACCATGTCATAAAGCGTAAATCATCTCAGACTGGTTTCTTGAACCTGACAATGAGTTCACTGTACTCAAATGGCCTCCACAGTCACCAGATCTCAATCCAATAGAGCACCTTTGGGATGTGGTGGAACAGGAGATTTGCATCATGGATGTGCAGCCGATAAATCTGCAGCAACTGTGTGATGCTATCATGTCAATATGGACCAAAATCTGTTAGGAATATTTCCAACCTTGTTGAATCTATGCCACGAAGGATTAAGGCAGTTCTGAAGGCAAAAGGGGGTCCAACCCGGTACTAGTAAGGTGTACCTAATAAAGTGGCCGGTGAGTGTGTGTGTGTGAGTCGATTGTGTATTATATATATATATATATATATATATATACATACATACATACATACATACATACATACATACATACATATATATATATATAATAGTATAATTTGGTATTTGATGTACAGTATGTGTGTGTGCGTGCATGCATATATATGACCATATATCAGATTTCACAAAATCCCATAGTTTTGCACCAATTGATCTTTAATTAATAAACAAACTACTGAAAGCCCCATTGTTCAATTTTAATATTGTTAGCCAAACAATCCTTAAATGAAAAATAAATGTTTGCTAGTATGTTCACCTCAAGTGCACCTCACATTAAATATATAACAATGACGGTTTTGTATGTTGATTGATAGCAAGGGCTACATAGCAGACATGTTGTGATGGTTTGCATGAGATAAGTCTGTTTGTAATGACTTCCTGTCACGATGTTCTTGTCTCGCTTACAGCGGCAAGCTCGCTATAATGATTAACACAAGGTCCTCAAACTTCAAAAAAACAGATCCTGCGACTCATCATGGTCATCATAAGTGAAAGATTAACCATGCCTGGCTTCAAAACGTCTCACTGGAGGGAGATTTGGGGACAGCTGAACTTACAGATAATGGTTTTCCTCCTGCGACAGGCTGGTAGGTGACTTTGTAGCTCTGGACAGGGCCTGGTGCATGGTCCCATTTCACAGTTAGGGTTGTTGTGGTGGCGTTAAAGACCTGGAGGTTTTGTGGTGGTCCAGTGGGCACTAGGAGCAGACACAAACATCAATTAGCAAAATGTAAAATATTATACTTTTAGAGTATTAAGGATGGGAATCATGAAGAATGTTAATGATTCAGTTTCTAAATGAATATGATTTATTAATAATTTGTCCTTTTAAAGGGATAGTTCACCCAAAGATTACAATTATGCATCATTTACTTACAGTAGCCAATGCTGGTAGCTGGCATCAATTGATTTTCATAGTATTTTTTTTGATATTATGGAAGTCAAGTGGTGCATTTTTCAAAATATCTTCTTTTGTGTTCAACAGCAGAAAGAAACTCATGAAGATTTAAAGGTTTAATGACTCATAAAAAGGTCATTGTTATTTTTGGGTGAACTATTGCTTTAACCCTCTGGTAGTCTTTAGTCATTTTAGACTGAAACATTTTGGTTATTGAATTTTTGTAAATTACAGAATCATCAGAATGGTGTAAAACTCCTTGACTTTGTTGGCATTTGGTATGTGAACACATACAAAAATTGAGGTCATGATTAAAACATGCTAAATGGTTGTAAAAAAATAGTCACACTTGTGGTCTTCGCGATCAAAAATGACCGCCATAGGAAATGAATGGGAAGTAAGCAAAAATATGAACATTAAGAAAATATTTTGTTTGCAAAAATACAAATCCACCATAATGATGATTCAGAATCTCTATTTTACCTGGAAATTAAAAAATAATAAAAAATAACAATTAAAAAATCCATAGTTTTCAATAGGAAAAAATGGATGTTGAATATTGCATATATATATAAATAAATACAACAAAACCCTCTCAAAATTAAAAACTAAATATAAAAAACATTATTAAACAAAATAAATTTGATTGATTTTACTGAACAAAATCTGAGGGAAATTTTCAGGCTTTCGTCCCTTTTTGTCCATGAAGACCACAAGTGTGATTCACAAATAAGGATCACCAGAGGGTTAAGGAAGCAACTTACAATATTGTTTATTTGCTATTGAAGCACAATTTAATACAGTACTCCAAATGCTGATATCTATACATTAATTAATATATTAATGAATATAGTGAATCATTAAATCAGGTTGATCTGAGTCATTTTGTATTATTCATTAAAAAGAATTAATTAAATTTTTATTTTATTTAAATTGGACTGAAGCAGTAATTGATTCCCAACCCTAGTGATTATGATGAACAAGATGAGCATCATGAATAAATCCTGAAAGACAGATGGAGGAGGCACATGGGTGTTTGTGAAGGTGAAATGGTTTGCAACAAAAACAATGCAGTCGGGCAAGTTGTGCATGCGCGTTTATGACAGATGATGACGATGATGACAAAATGATAGTAATGAAAGAGCAATGATCGATGATGATGATGATGAATACATGACGGTTGATGATTTTCTGGTGAAACACAAAAATGCACATGCAATTTGTCATCTTTTTTTTTTTTTCTTTAAAAAAATTCATCATCCTCAGTAGCATTTACATCAACAATTACATTTCCTTCTTGGAAATAAACATACCGGGTGTAATGAGCTTTGACACTAGAAAAAGATAAACAACATGTTATTTTACTGTGACATCAGCAGCTGTAAATGTGTTTGTTCAGATTCTTGAGACCAAGGATAAAACTATACCAGCCTTAGATTTGATAGCACAAACATTTCTGCTTTGTAATGAATTTGAGACAGTCTTCGCTGCAGCCCACAGCAGGGCCACTACGTAATGGACGATCGCGTACACTTCCCCTAAACTAAACCCGTCACAGCAGCATGGGCGTTACCTTAGTGGGCGGTACAATTTCCACTACGTAGTGGACCTGGTCCAGTAAGTCATCGTGGTTACAGCCTGCAGCGAGGACATCTTGATGAATTTGGCACACCGTAAAATATTGCTATACAATTTACAGTAATACTATAAAATTTACAATCTCATTGTAAATTAACAATTACAATCGTGCTGTAGTTTTAAATAATAATTAGCGTAATTAAGAATTTAGTGCACTTGTAATTTTACAGTATTATTGGCATTTGTTTTTTGCTAATTTACAGTGCGCTTGTAAATTGTTCAGTATTACTGAGTGTTTTATTAATTTACAGTGCGCTTGTAAATTGTTCAGTATTACTGACAGTGTTTTATTCATTTACAGTGCACTTGTAAATTGCAATGGAAAATTTGCAATTAAAAATTACTGTAAATTTCACAACAATTTTTTACAGTGCATAATTGCCATAATTATTATTATTATTATTACTCACAATCCATAAAACCCCAATAAACTCAATATTTCACGTACAAGAAAATATATCTTAAATGTATAAATATAAATCTTAAAATTTTAAATATTACTGCCAATTTTGGTTGCAGTAATACTGTAAAATTACAAGTGCACTGTAAATTAACAGTTACAATCGAACTGTAGTTTTAAAGAATAATAAGCGTAATTATTAATTGTGCGCTTTTTTTTGTGCTTTTTTTTGCAAATTTGTACGCTTTTTTAACGCTTTTAATGCTTTTAACAGTGCACTTGTAAATTGCAATGAACAATTTGAAATGGAAAATTGCTGTAAAATTTACAGTATTACTGGCAATTTTGGTTGCCAGCAATACTGTAAATTTCACAGCAATTTTTTACAGTGCATAATTCCCATTATTATTATTATTATTATTATTATTATTATTATTATATCACTCACAATCCATAAAACCCCAATAAACTTGATATTTCATGTACAAGAAAATATATCTAAAATCTATAAATATAATTCTTAAAATTTTAAGTATTACTTATAATTATAAAGTATTACTTATAATTTTGCTTGCCAGTTTTACGGTAAAAATTACAAATGCACTGTAAATTGACAATTACAATTGTGCTGTAGTTTTACAGCACAATTGTAATTGTTAATTTATAGTGCGCTCGTAATTTTACAGTATTACTGGCAATTTTTTGTTAATTTAAAGCGAACCAAAATTGCCAGTAATACTGGAAATTTTACAGCATTTTTTACAGTGCATGATTTCCATTATTATTATTATTATTATTATTATTATTATATCACTCATAATCCATAAAACCACAATAAACTCAATATTTCATGTATGAAGTTTAAATGTATAAATATAAACCTTCCACTTATAATACTATAGTAATCCATAGAAAATACTATAGTGTTTATGAACAATACTACAATAAAGTATATAACTCTTTGTTGATGAATGCTACAGCATACTGTACTATTAACTATAGTGAACTGACAAACTGTAATAAATACTGTAGTAATATTTAATGTTTCCTACAGTATTGTAGTATAATATACCTTATAAATGTACAAAACTACAGTATTGGGTAATAAGTTTATATTACTATAGTTGTTGTATTAATGTAACAACTATAGAATTACCACAACAGATTAATTCAAGTATTTTACTATAGTATAATTCAAAACACTAAATAGCTAGTATAAAACACTACAGTATTGTTTGATGTGGGTTTGAAGATTAATTGTATCCGTCTTGTCCCAGTACTCAAGAGTCAGTGTTCTACATGTGTAGCTGTGTGTGTTTTCTCACATGTGCGTTGGCTCCCCATCAGATCCTCGCTCTCCGACTCATCGGGGTAGATGGCTGTGACAGTGACATCATACTCCGTGTCTGGGTCTAATTCAGTCAGAAGGTGGCTTGTCTCCTCACGAGCCAGGATTTCCTACAGAAGATCAAGCCTCACATGTTAACTGAGAGCGTTCATTACATTTGTGATTAAAGTGTCATTATGCGGTACACTCCTAAAACTAAGTTCTTTTAACACCCATGGCTTCTACGAAGGTTACAACACCAAAAGCTTGGATCAATATAGATTGATTTAGTTTGAACTGACTTTCCAACAGTAGTGGAAAGAGTAGTGAAAAATCATACTGAAGTACCATTGCGTGCCTAAAAATGCAGTGTAAGTAGAGGGGGGAAAAGATTCTGTTGTAAATAGTACTTAAAAGTAGCACTTTTAGAAGTACTCAAGGGTAGTGAGTACTGAGTGTTATGCTGTAAAAATTATTGCAACATATCTTAAAGTTGATGCATTTACATGCAAAGGCAAATCTGTGTAACTGTAGAGGCAAAAATCTGAAAATTTGTTTGAAAACCTAACATTCTGCAGTGCATTTAGTTACAAAATAGTCTCTCGGTAGTTGTGTGTAGTGATTTTTTGCATTATCTTAGATACTTTTAATGCATGGAAGTTGATGCATTTGCATACGAAGCTAAATCTGTGTAACTTTAGAGGCAAAAATCTAAACATTTGTTTGAAAACCTAACATTCTGCAGTGCATTTAGTTACAAAATAGTCTCTTAGTAGTTGAGTGTAGTGATTTTTTTACAATATCTTAGACACTTTTAATGTATGAAAGTTGATGCATTTGCATGCAATACTAAATCTGTGTAACTTAAGAGGTAAAAATCTAGCTGTGATGATATGTTAATTCTTAGGTTATGGACTTTGAACCCTGAAAAATGGCGCCACAAACAAGGCTCGTGAAGCACTGATAGAATACATGCAATTTGTGCATTTGTTTGAAAACGGTAAATTCTGTACTGCATTTAGTTACAAAACATGTTTGCTGTATTTATAAAGCTTAAATGTCTTCCATGTCTACAATCACTAACAAGAAAAAATAAAGGTTGAAAGAAAATAGTGGAGTAAAATAACCGATACAGCACTAAAAATACTCAAGTAAAACTAAAAGTACACATTTTAAAACTATAATAAAGTCTAACTCCTCAGAAAAAAAAAAAAAAACGACTCCTTTACCCCATTGTTTCAAAATAAATTAATGTCAACTAGCTGGCAAACTTACAGATTTCACGTTTTCTCTGTCGCCCTTCTTGGACCATCCGATGCGGTACATTCCGACGTCTGGTGCTCCATGCTCCCATGTGGCTCTGAATGAAGTCTGGCCAACTTCAGAAAACCTCAAGTTTTTGGGGGCAGGAACCACATCTGAATGTCAACAAAGAAGGTATATGGCATATAGAAAACACTGGGACTGTGAAGTTGAAAAGTTGGAGCAAGCAAGCATGTTCAGTCACACTTTATTTTAAGGTAAAATTCCCAGTATTAACAAACCATTGTGTACTGTTCAAATGCACTACCCTTTCTAAGACTTTAACTACGACTTTTAGCGCAATTCATTTATAATTTCATGCTTAGTCACAGAATAAGGTAGTAGTTTGGTTTAGCTATTGGCTAAGATTATGTATATAGAATAAGATCATGCAGAATATGTGCTTTATAAGTAATAATAAACAGCCTATATCTTAATAATAGGCAGGTAATAAGCCACTAGGTAATAACGGAAATTGGTCCCTATACTAAAGTGTTACTGCATATTCCTATGTAAGTACTAATAAACAGCCTATAAATTAATAATAAACAGGTAATAAACCACTAGTTAATAATGAGAATTGGTCTCTATACTAAAGTGTTACTGCATGTTTCTGTGTAAAGGGGAGCAACTTGCAGATCAGCTGTAACTAATGAATGGTTTCACCCATGGGACTGATAAAGTAAAGCCATGAACCTACAGTATATGCATGTGGCTTGGGTAAGGGTGGCGTCACACATGGCAGCCATTAAGCAGACGGGGGGAGCTTGAAAAGACTTGCTGAAACTGCAGGTCTTGTTGCCAGCAAGACACATAGTTGAACACCAGCGTAACAAAAAAAAAACCCGGCAGCCGTGAAGTCACCGCTGCTGCCAAACCAACATCATCAGTCAATCGAGTCGTCTCGGAGAATCAATTGCGGATTTGAAGCTCACCAGTTATTGCAGTGCCAAGCATGGGATTTCCTGAACCCTCGTCGTAGACTGGAGTGACGGCAACATCGTACTCGGTCTGAGAGCGCAGGCTGGTGAGAACCAGGGTGGTGATGTCACCGTTGACCTCCAACTGTCAAACAACAGAATTGACATTAACATGAACACACGTCAAAGAAAAACAGATGCCTCTTGTGGGCCGACTCGCTTCAATTCTGTTCATTACACATGAACTAAAATCTGTGTGGATGTAACAGAGTAAAAACTTGATCCTATTGGTTGTTGTACGCTATGCAAAAATGACATGTCTGATCATTTTTGAAGGCAAAAAGACATATCGGTAACAGTTAACTTGAAGGGGGTGTTCATAAGACCATCATGACACCTTTATAACCATGACATTATAGGAATGAGGTTTTATGCATGCTCATGATAGCTGTCATTAAGTGCCATTTGCTCAGTTAAGTCATTTTAAATGCAAAAATGACATTGTTCGAGGTGTCTTTGTTATGACAACTTGACATAAATACATCATAACATGTGTTTGTCTTTGTCATGACAACTTGAAATTACCAAGACAACATAACTTGTCATAAATCTGTCATAAACATGATTTTTTTTGTTATGATAATTGAGTCATGAATATTTTTCTGATCATTATTTTCAGTGGAACAAACTGAATTTGTCATTACAATTTCTCAGTGAAAGTGTCGATACTCTGTCAAATAATGTTATAATAGCATCAATAACATTTAATGACATTTAAAGACATTTGAATGACACATTCAATTTGACCACTATAGCTGAGGTCAAGAAAAATATTCACGACACAGTTATAATAGCCTCATGGCAATCATGTTTATGACAGATTTATGAAAAGTTATGTTTCATTGGTAATGTCAAGTTGTCATAACAAAGACATCTGAAACAATGCCATATTTGCAGTTAAAATGACATAACCGAGTGAATAATGCAAAAAATCTCCTTCATATTCATGACATGAGTAATGTTATGATTATAAAAGATTCATAGCAGTCTTATGAACCTTCAAGTAAAGTGTCACTTTGATATTTTGACAGATGAAATCAAAGTTCTGCTTAGGGAATCAGGTCATCTTAACCTCATTCCAGTGTGAGTCCTGGAAAAGTCTGCATGCTATCAAGAAGTTTGCTGTGATATGACCTTTTAAAACTTATTAAATACTTCTGCTGGCTCATTCCAGAAGATCTTCAAAGATCTTGTTTTTGGTCAAACAAAGCCAGCAGCTATATTCATAAAGGCAACTTGGCAGACAGACAGGAGGGTATATGTACCGCAGGAGGTAATTCCCAGAGGTGGTGCCCTCACAGTGAGGTTAATCAGGGGTGTTTTGCAATGCAGGAAGTCCTTGCTAATGAACTTCAAAAAAGACCCTCTCCAAAACTGCTGGAGTTTTTTTCACATCTCACATTCCCTGCACAGCTATTTCTCAATTTAAGACTATGCATCTTACAAACATGACAGTCTAAGTTACTCACAGTCCATTCTCTTATTAACTGCTGCAAAATCCAACTGTTACGAATGCATTGCATAGATTTTAATGATTGCTAATCACTTCTCAAATCACTTCAGTACTCAAACTGAAATTCATAATTCAATACAAAGTACGTATTGTGTAAATACATGTTTTTACATTGTACTTATGCTTGATTAAATACCTGCAAGTAATTACATCTGTATTTACATTTATAATTACACTGTTGACCATCCCTGACACATTAACCCACCTAAAACCTAGCCATACCCCCAAACCTGTCTATAACCCAACCCATATCCCACCTCAAGAGCACCAGAAGTGTTCTGCAAGACATTACGAACACATTAAATACATTGCATTTATATTTTGATGTAAGCACATAGTAGTTAAGGCCACTTAATAAAAAGTACAACCATGCATTGATTTCGAAATGAATCATTCCTTTACAAATGATGCATGGGACGTGTTCAGCATTTGCCGATTCTTTCATTTTGATGATCCCTGCTATGTGAATTGCACATTTCAATCACCTCTTTCAGTTCCCCGTCCTCTCGCTTGTACGTGATGATGTATTTCCTGACGTTCCCAGGAGCTGCATCCCAGGTCAGACGCATAGAGCTGTGGGTCACTTCTGTGATTTTCAGCACACCGGCTGGAGGCAGAGGCACTATAGCGGACAGACAGATTAACAAGCACATATAATATGTATTGACAATAACAAATGGAAACCATCTGAAAGCATGGAGGACACTAGCGTACGAGTGACTCCTCTGTCGATGAGTGGTTGGCTGGCCGCCTCTCCGTGCAGAGCGAACAGGGAGATTGAGTACGCCGTGTTTGGAAGCAGCTGCAGTAGCTGGACGTCATTCACATCTGCACCGACTCGCATCTGCAAGAGGGAGGGATGTTAACGACTACGTCAAATTAAAGTTGGTATCAGTATGTTAGTCTATCAGGATATCTATAAGCTAGTGTGCTGCAAAATTTGTATTTGGAAGATATAAAAATCCGAAGCTTGCAGTTTGTCACTTCCGCCGAAATGGATCAACAGATCACCTCATACTTCAGTTTTTCATCAAATCTTCTGACCAATCAAATGCTCTCTAGTATCTGACATGCCCCGCCCCCTTCTCATTTGCTTTTCATTTGATGCACTTGGCCTCAACCAGTATCATGGCAGAGCTGTGATAAACACAAAACACTATTGGTTGTTTATTTTTTTTAAGGGGAGGAGCTACTATACGTCCCGCCCTGTCTTCATGTTTCAGTTAAAATGAAGCCAAACATTGTATAAAAAATGCCAATTACAAAGCACTTCACTGGACGTTTAAGAGGATGGACATTAGCATCGCAAGGAACACACTGCATAAACATGGTTGTTAGGCTGTGTGTCCACCGAACCGTTTTTGAGCTGTAGAAACGTTCTAAAAAGGCTCAGCTGTGTGCATTTTTGCAGTGCAGCGTTTTTTTTCACTCGGTTGCTATAATATAGAATATCCCTGCTGTACCATTACAAGTTAAAAGCCTTTATCAGATTATTTGTTGATAGTTGCGTGGTGTCCCGCAACTATAGTTGTGGGTGTAAAATGCCCGATCAATGCTTCGCTAAGCTCCAGACTCAAAATATTCAGCGCTACCATTGACAACAACAGAAAACAAATGTTCAGCTCAACAAAAAACACTTTGGTGGACATGCAGCCTTAAAGGGGACCTATTATGCCCCTTTTTACAAGATGTAAAATAAGTCTCTAGTGGCAGATTCAATGAGGTAATGCTTAATGAGGTAATTGAGCTAATGAGGGAGAGATGGTCACCAATGGGAGGGGCTTTCCCCCTCTGATGACACGTACAAAGAGAGAATGTCAATCAAAGTGTTTCTGCAGACTGTTTTTATCAAGTGTGATTATAAAGAATACAATGAATCAATTTTTACCATTAGAAGCTGGTTATATTCACACACTGCTGCCACACAACTGTGTTTAAACCCCTATTAGTATAGCTGATTAACCATGTGGATGGATGATAACAGCCTTCTGAGCCTACCAGTAGGCACAGAAGGCCCCTACTGGCCCATATCTATCAGCTGATAACCACTGATAACGCCCATTCAATCGAGTGATAACATTCGAAACAGGTGCTTCATAGAGGAAACAGATCTAGAAAAGGCAGCATTATCTCATTTTTGTCTAAAATGTTCGTAGAGATTTTTATTGGTCAGAGGACACTCTTATTGCTCAGGAGACAAAATGAAGCTTACAGCTAAGCCTAATCTAATTATTATCTCAGATGTCTTCTAAAAAAATTTTAATTAAAAGGTGAAATAAACAGTACTTGACACATAGTGTGGTATAAAGCTATAAAAATAATGCATGCCCGTAGCCAGCCTATTAAAATGGGTGGTTCTTTTTTCTCAAAAAGTGGACCTTTTCGCAGTCATTCTCCACATTTTCTATTCAATTATGACATTTTAAGCACTAAATTTAGCTTGTCGGATGGTTATCATTACCAAACTTTTTGCTTACCATACTACCACAAGTGCTTTTTCATGTTCAGAAAAAATTGTTTATTTACAAATGTGCATTACGTCATTACAGTTTTATAAATAATGTAATGAGAAAACAATTTTAAATAAAAAAAATTTGAACAAAGAAATATGAAAAAATACTTAGTTTTTTAAACTCTAATTTATTATCATCCGCCATTTAAAAAAAAAAAACAATTAGGAATAATTAGTTAAAACTTGTTTTAAATGAAAAACTGTAGCCTATAGGCAAACAAATAACAAACTAGCCAGCTCATTTCCTCAGTCAGAATATGTCCATTTTAATAATAATTAATTATTACATTTGTCTTAAAGCCTTCTTTTATCGGTTATTTTTACAGTTTATGATGGCATACTGTAAAAAATGGAACAAATTCTGGACTTTGTCAGTAGGGGGGTGGGTCTGTCGAACCACCCGAACGAAAAGTGACTTTTATGAGCATTTTTAATAGTTCAAAGTGATATATTGTGTGGGTTGGTGTTGTAGATTATGCTACAAAAACCTTGTAACAAACTGTCAGTACAGTTTCTGTTATTTTACAGACTTATTTCTCTAGATATTATTTCTTATACATTATTTCAAACTACTAAAATGTCAATAAAAGTCACTTTGTTAAACTGTAGAGTTGAATTTTAAACATCAAAAGTCGACAGAGCAGAGATCAACATCCCATAATGCAATTCACAACCGTAAATAAACGGTAAACATTTGTGAATAACAAAATACGAAAACGGATAATTTTTACAGTCTATATTTATAATAATGTAATAAAAAAAAGTTTGAGAACACTTCACATTCATCTCATTTGCGGATTTTAGGTCTTAACAGCTGCGTAAAACAGCTGCACCCTGCCTCCACCATCTGACTACGCTAAAGCAGAGCTGGGTCTATTCTGCCTCAAGGTCTATTACAGCAGAGGTGGAAATTTTGAGAGAGTGTTCTGGAAGGCGTCAGGACGACAGGCACTCACCTCCATCATTCCAGAGGGCACGCTAGCATTGATGGCGTTGTAGTTCAGCAAATACCCACTGGCTCCTTTAACTAGCTCCCATCTGACCCGCATAGACGTCAAGGCCTCGTCGTACACGCTCATGCTAGTAACGGCAGGTAGGGGCACTGTGTGGAAATGAAAAAGACTTCAATCTAAACTACATTAAGTGCAGCTTTATAAGAATGAAAGGGACTAATAAAAAGTTGTGTTTTCTCATCAACGTTTGTGTTTTGAGCATTAAATGGCAGTAAAGCTAAAGCCACAGTGGCCACGTGAGATTATTGCATCCAAGTGGCTCATGGCAAAACGATAAGCCTCTTTTTATGACGGGATAAGGTCTTGTAATGTTGATCATAAACATAGTGAGAAATGTAAAAAAGGGGCTTAAGCAAACTATAAAGTGAGAATAGCCAATTAAGATGTGATGTTTACTTTAAATCCGTATTAAATCATTCATGTTTGCTTTGTCCATCCACTTCAGAGATTTCACAGCTGCTTCATATTTGCCATGTTGAAACCAGCATTAAAATTGGATGTTATAGGTAGCTTTTAGCTAAAATAGCTTTTTGATGTTGTTGAGGTTTTTTATTGGCTGTGCTCCAAACAATACTGAGCTGACTACCTAGGCACATTTTCAGGCATCATTAGCTAGTTCGCCTCGCACATAGGGTTTTCAGACCTTAAAGCACATCATGTTTGGGATCAATTCTTGAATGTGTCTTTTGTGCATATAAAAAATGATGAGAAGCCTGGCTTATCAAAATTTGGTCAAAAATAGAGAAAATTCCTCAGTGTTTTTGTTTCGTTTTTGTAATTAATCTTAGATAAAGATACAGAGATGCAAACCTCCTTAAGTTATTCCAATAGTATCTGGCTGCAGACATCCACATGCAAGCTGAGACATGCAGTCTCATGCACATGCACTCAACGAGCAAAAATGCACCAAAATGAATAGTTTTTGCTTAAAACAAGATAAAATATCCACCAATGGTGTCAGATTTTTTGTTTTCTTTGAAACAAGATTTTTCTGACCTCCGAATCTTTTTAAATGCATCTTGATATAAGAATTTTTATATATTTGTACTGGAAAAAGACAAAAATGCATTTTTTTTTATTTTTTTTATTATGATCGGGAATAGTTATGTGGTTGCTATATGGCTCGAGCCATTGATTTTCTGGCTTAAAAAAACAATCCCCTTTAAAAAAAAAAAAAAAAAATGCTAATTTTATTACTCTCCTAATGTTAAACAGCAGAATTTTACCATTTTTAATCCATTCAGCCCATCTCCGGGTTTGATGGGTACACTTTTAGCTTAGCTTAGCATAGATCATTTAATCGGATTAGACCAATAGCATCTCGCTCAAAAATAACCAGAGTTCAATCATTTTCCTACTCGTACTTGTACTTTTGTGTACTTTTTAGGGAACTATACCATTATTCCGGCATTATAATCAAGGAACTTTGCTGCCGTACCATGGCTCTTTTTGACATTTTTAAAAGTGATGCTAATGGTCTAATCTGATTCAATTATCTATGCTAAGCTAAGCTAAAAGTGCTCCTGTCAGAGCAAGAGATGGCTGAATGGATTAAAAAAGGTAAAACTCAACTGTTTAACTCTATGGGAACCTTAAAATGAGCCTATTTTAAAAAAAGAAAGTGGAAAGTTGTTCAAAAAGAGACAGATATCAAGTCTGTGGAAACAGCTGCAGAGTGCGGGGAAACAGCTGTTTCCAGTGGTTGATGTATGGTTATAAATTCACGTAGTGAATTTGATCAGACACTGAAATTGAACAGTAGGAGAACTAGTGCGATAAACAGCAGGAGAAGGGTTGATATGCTTGACTTACATGTGGTTTCGGTTCCTTTCAAAGGTTCGCTGCTCTCCTCCCCGATCACTCCATAGACCCTGATGATATACTCGGTCATGGGGTTCAGGTTGACCAGGACAAGTGTGTTTTCTTCACCATCAACGAACATCTGCAAAACATCACCAGAGAGAGTGGTGATTGTCTGCTGAGAGGGCTATTACACAAGCGGAGGGATGAAGCCTTCTGAAATCATCTCTCTGAAGTTGCAGGTTCTAAGAGGTCGGAATTCAGCTCAAAACACGCAGGGCAGGTTGTGGGATTTATGGCATCTAGTTCAGCTCATACTGATACACAATACCTTTAAAGCATATAGACTTTCCCCAATACACACAGTTTACATTACAATAATATATTACAAGCTGCATAGCTCTGAATGAATGTGGCATGAAAACGGCCCTTTTTATAGAAGTCATTAAGGTTATGCAGAGGTATGCAGAGATGTGGAAATTAAATGTCAAATGTTGCTCTTCATCAAACTTGACTTTTATAGCAACCACGCAATGGGCACAAAAATAAATAAATGATATGCACTTATAGATTCTGTGAAAGACAATATTTTAAAGTATAGTTTATATACTCACATTGCAAAATGAGATAAAAACTTTAAATTCTAGCCTTCAAAGACATCTCATTTTGGAATTTTTGAAGGCAGCGTCATGATAAAGTGACCAGATGATTTGCAGTGAATTTATTATAAAATTAATATATCAGACAGATTAAATAAAATGCAAATTATATCTAAATATTTAATTGGGTATTGGTTTTTAATAGGGTTTTCCAGTACTGGGTTGCGGCTGGAAGGGCATCTACTGCGTAAAACATATACACTCTCAGAAATAAAGGTACGGGAGCTGTCACTGGGGTGGTACCCTTTCAAAAGGTACACATTTGTACTTAAAGGGTCCATATTGGTACCTCAAAAGTATATATTAGTACCAATTTTTTTTAAGAGGAACACTTTTGTACTTTTAAGGTACTAGTATGTACCCTTGAGGTATTAATATGGACCTTTTAGGTACAAATTTGTACCTTTTGAAAAGGTACCACCCCAGTGACAACTCGCGTACCTTTATTTCTGAGAGTGTACGGTAAATGAGGGACTAAGTCAAATGAATGAATGGGATTGCTAAAAAAATATATATATACTATATTTAAAAATATTTTACATGATTATCATAGTATTGGGACAATAACTTAGAAGCATGTTAACGTCAAACTTTATCATATTCAATTACTTTCATTTTCTATATTCAAGTAATGAGTCTTTGTTTGTGAAAACAAATTATTTAATTAAAAATTAAAAATAGCATTTAATATTAGTTCTATACACTTTTTGGTCAATATCACATTTGTTGTCCTATACAATTTATATGTAATATAGTATTATTGTGTCATTGACAACATACTAATGTCAAACTCTTTTAGTTGCTCTATGAAGGTTAGGAGGTTCCCTTATAAGGTGGCTCCGTATGTCTGCAGCATGTGCCAAAAGGCAGCTCACTAGGTTTTAGAACAGAGCTAGAGTTTAAAGTTTTGCACAAGATGCAAAAGCCTGTAGGCTAAAGGCCAATTCACACTACATAAACAGACGACATCAGACACTTTGCCAAGTTTTGTCGGATCAGAATGTTACTGCTGTCTGCATCTGTCAGCGTGTGTCAGAGCCTGTTTTTTCCAAATTATCAGACCGAGTGTGTGCTTGTTGGGTCGAGGAATGTCTGAGAGGTCATGTACTGTAATCTGGAGATTTTCTGCATTGGTCGGTGTCTGTAAGTGAAGTGTGAACTGGCTTTAATAAATAAAAGTAACACAGAAGTTGCAGAAGTTCAACCAAAAAATTCATTAAAAATTGAATCAAATTAATCAATCTTTTTTGCTTCTTTTTGTTGTTGTTGTTCTTGAACACAAAATAAGATATTTTGACAAATGCTGGAAACTGAAAAAAAAATGTTTGCTGCTTGTTTAAACTACTTATTTAAAATGAGCTGAAACAACACAATTCTTGAGGTTTTTTTGGGACAGCTTAATTGTTTGATGTTCAATCCACTTCAAATTGTAAAAACAAAACATTAAGTTAACCTAATCGATTTGCATTAGGAAGACATAAAAGGATTGTGTGGAACCCTGCATTTTTTACAGTGTGTAACCATTGACTTCTATAGTATGGTTTCCCAACTAAGGAAGACAATAGTTATAGGTTTCTAACATTTTTCAAAGTATGTTCTTTTGTGTTCAACTATCCCATTAACACTAAAACTACTGGGGTGGTCATTGTTACTGTCTGGAAATTTTGCAATTTAATAACTTTATTAGAATAAAACCCACATTAACTATTCTCAAAAAAATGTTGCTGCTTGTTCAAACTACTTATTTAAAATGTTTTATGTTCAATCCACTTAAATTTGCAAAAACAATCAAGTTAACTTAATCGATTTGTGTTGGGACAACATGACAGAACTGTATGGAATTCAGCATTTTTTCTTTGACTATTCGTAAATGTGTGTATATCACTTTCTAACATTGTTATTTTATTAAAATTACAAAACAATAAAGATTTTTGGGTATTTATACCTTGAATTACCATAAAGGTCATGCATTTCAGTGTCTACTTATTTCGGTGCCTTTAAATATATGTGCTCCTCTGTTGCCTAGCAACATCCTGTTAACAAAAATATAACTTTCTGACAGCAAAAACATAACTTTACTGCAGACATGTCTTTCAAAACAACATATTCAGTGCCATGAAGAAACCATGCTCTCCTGCTTGCTGGACAAAGTGAGGCGGTCTAGTAACACTTACACAATTGTAGGATATATTTATATAGAGAATATATTTTTGGGCTAATGACTTCATAAAATATGCCGGCAGACATTTAAAGCATAATTCTAGTATCTCAATAGAAGATTTGAATGTAAACATGGCATGAAAATATGATCAGAATGACAAGTATGGCCATTCTACAATAAAAAATGATGGGTTCCACCAAAGACTATAGAATACACAAGACATGCCGCTCGCATAGTTTTGAATGGGGTAAAGTGTAACTGTCAATATGGCGAATGAAGCCCCGCCTTCTAGTACAGGAACCAATTATCGACAGCCGATTCAAATGTAATCAGTCGATTGAATGGGTGTTATCAGTGGTTTATCAGCTGATAGATATGGGCCAGTAGGGGCCTACTGCGCCTACTGGTAGGCTCAGAAGGCTGTTATCAACCATGCACATGGTTAATCTGCTGTTCTCGCGTAAATCCAGCAGAGGCCGCTCCGATTGACCTGCCCTCCTTCCTTCCCTAAACCCAACGGTCATTATTTTTTCAAAAGCACCGATTAACCTGCCCTCCTCCTTCCCTAAACCCAACCGTCTGTTTTTAAAAAAGCAATAAAAACAAATAATTAACTTTTGTCTTAGCTGCTTTCTGAAACCGTTTTTCGCCAGACTCGAACCCCGTCATCGCTGTCAACTCCGCACCACGTTTCAAGTCTGCCGACGTACACGGTGAGCCACTGGAGAAACTGATGGCAGGTGAAAATCCATTGATATGGAGGTAAGTGTGTATACCTGTTAGGCAGCGTTCGTTTTAAAGACAAAATGCAGAATGAGCCTATGCTGATTATTTATTAAATTATATTATTTCCCATTAATTGTATTTTATTAACGTCTACCCCTACCCCCACCC
>CAIGQV010019088.1:10982630-11001993 GCA_903798115.1 Danio jaintianensis
CCACCCTAAACCCAACCGTCACAGTAATGTAAAATTTCCCATTAATTCTATTTTATTAACGTCTACCCCTACTGTAAAAACACATCTGGATCTGAACTCTTCTCTATTAGTATAGCTGATAAATTATATGGATGGTTGATAACAGCCTTCTGAGCCTACCAGTAGGCACAGTAGGCCCCTACTGGCCCATATCTATCAGCTGATAAACCACTGATAACGCCCATTCAATTGACTGATAACATTCGAAGCAGGTGTCATTGATCGCTATAGGCTGACGAGTCTCCGGAGGAGAGTCTCGAACCAGACGTAAATGTCTGCAGATTTTGTGTGATTCAAACGTTTAGAAATGAAACTACAGAGACAGTTGTTGTTTAATTTTATTGGTGATTCCTAATATGAAATGTAATCATAAGCTTCGCAAGCAATTTTGGAGAATATGATGTTTCTCCATTCAAACAGAATGCCCGAGCATACTGCCTGAGAGGCGTTTCAAAGTTAAATGAGTCCGCCGAGTGAAATGACTTGCCTTGAAGGGACTTTGGTTGCACTCAATCGATTTGTGTTGGGACAACATGAAGGAATTAAGTTAACTTAATAATTTTTACAAATTTAAGTGAATTGAACATTAAAAAAACTAAGTTGTCACAAAAAAGCTCATTTTTATTAAGTAGTCTGAACAAACAGTCAACGTCATTTTTTAAATGCAGTTGTTCTATAATTCTTGTAGTTACAGTCTTAAGTATCTATCATTTGTGTCCATTTAACTATAAGCTGCACATTTTTAATGCTCACCACTTCAGTCTTTCCTCCAGCGGCAGGGACATATTCGATACGAAACCTCTCTACTGGCTCGTCAGGGGGCATCCAGGTAGCCCGGAAGGAGTAGTGTGTGACCTCAGAAGTCTCCAGGTCAGTGGGTGTCCCTGGCCCACCTCCTGGTTCATGGAAAGCAAAGCAAAAAATGGTGTTGAACACGTCTCAAACCAGTTTACACCTAGACTGTAAATCTTCCCCAGGCCTATTAGCTTCTTGCAAAAAAGGTTAAATGGGTTATATATCACAGGTTTCATGGTTCTGTAAACCACTGTAATCCCCCAAGGAGTATCAGAGTATCAGAGTGCAACCTACAGTTTTTTTCCCTCATGGACTTTTCAGCAAGATTATTAGTTTAAAAACACACACACACACACACACACACACACACACACACACACAGAAAACCATCTGGGAAAACAAGAGCGCAAATCAAAAACTGGATGGCGAGAGTTCAAGTTTAGCCAAGCCAAATTGTGGAAGCTTTGGGAGTTTGTTTCTTTTTCTTGTGTGCGTGTGTGTGCGTGCGTGCGTGCGTGCGTGCGTGTGTGTGTATTTCTAGTTTGTAGAAGAGAACCAAGTGCAAATCTGTTCAGATTCTTTCAAAACATACAGTTAAAGTCAGAATTATTAGCCCTCCAGAATTATTAGCCCCCCACCTGTAAAACATTTCTAAACATAATGCCTTTAATAACTAAATTCTAATAACGGATTTCTTTTATCTTTGCCATGATGACAGCACATAATATTTGACTAGATATATTTCAAGACACCAGTATTCAGCTTAAAGTGACATCTAAAGGCTTAACTAGGTTAATTAGGTAAGTTAGGGTAATTAGGCAAGTCATTGTATAACAGTGGTTTGTTCTGTAGACAATCAAAACAAATATTGCTTAAGGGGGCTATTAATATTAACCTTAAAAAAAATTAAAAACTGCTTTTATTCTAGCCGAAATAAAACAAATAAGACTTTCTCCAGAAGAAAAAATATTATAGGAAATACTGTGAAAAATTCCTTGCTCTGTTCAACTTCATTTGGAAATATTTGAAAAACAATTCACAGGAGGGCGAATAATTGTGACTTCACTTACCTGGGCCTTTAACGCTATTGCAGAGGTTGACAGTGAGGTCGTCCACGATATCCAACAGGAAGGAGAAGTCGTTGACGTTGTACATGTGGATTTCATCAGGGTCGGTAGCAATGGATCGCAGCTCATTTTCATCTGCATTTTTCACACCTAGGAGCCAAGTTAATAAAAGATCTCAATTACTTCAGCTGGGTTAATGAGACGTACAGTAGATCAGGATGAAAAACTTACTGGCATTCAGATGTTTGCATTTTATTGTGACTGAATATAGAGAGTGTCAAGAAGAGAAGAACTCACCGATGGCGTAAAGCTCAATACCAGAGTCACGCAGTCTCTGAGAATTCACTATAATCTCATCCTGGGATTTTCCGTCAGTAACAAGGACACCAATCTTACGGGAATCGGGTCTCATGCCTACATTCGGTCTGAAGTTGTTCTGGAGGATGTAGTTCAAGGCCATACCTTTGGAAACACATTACATTGGTCGGTTTGGTCAGTGATTAACATTTTTTTTTTTTAATAAATAAAATAAATAAAAAATAACTGATTTCTTATGTCTCTACATTTTATGTGCAAAATCCTAGAATTTTATGCTAAAATGGTGGAAAAACATTTCCCAATAGAATAATATGTTAAGATTTTATTGTAAACTGGTGATGGATGAGGAGATTCCCCGCAAAATTGTGTAAAATGCTTTGAGAGCTATATAAATGCAAGGAATTATTATTATTAATTCTCATAATTATTAAAATACTACTACCCCACTTTATTACCTATGCTGTGTCCCACTCCGTCTACTTATACTATGTCCTACAAGTATGTACTTTTTTTGTGAAGAAAAAGTACATACATTTGAGTGTGTAAGAGAAGAGTAGGTTTGGAACATTCATACATTCATTTTCTTTTCGGCTTAGTCCCTTTATTAATCTGGGGTCGCCACAGCGGAATGAACCGTCAACTTATCCAGCATATGTTTTATGCAGCGGATGCCCTTACAGCTGCAACCCATCACTGGGAAACACCCATACACTCTCATTCACACATACACTACGGACAATTTAGCTTACCCAATTCACCTATATGCATGTCTTTGGACTTGTGGGGGAAACCGGAGCAACCGGAGGAAACCCACATGAACACGGGGAGAACATGCAAACGCCACACAGAAATGCCAACTGACCCAGCCGAGGCTCGAACCAGCGACCTTCTTGCTGTGAAGCGACAGCGTTACCCACTGCGCCACCGCGCCGCCAGGTTTGAAACATATACTACCAGATTTGTTTTTATAATGGGGGGAGATGAAAAGGTCTATTGGAAAACCTGTGAAGCTAACACATCTTAGCCAATCACAAAGCGGCTTTTAGTCTCCTTCCATGCTTACTGCCATAGAGGCAGTGTTAGCATTAGCTGTTATGCGTTTTAGGCTAAAGGTTTCAGGCTTGCTTTCAATAGGCTTTGCTACTACCTCATAAACACACTGTTGCTAAGTAACGTACCCTGTCAATCATCTTGTCACATCATCCACATTTATTTCATCTAATTTATAATCTTTCATATACTTTCCAACCATAATGGAAATATGCGGTAACAGGTTAATCTGCCATTTGTGTGGTTCTTTCATGCAAGAAAATCTCCTTAGGTGCTTGCTTAATTATGTGTTCAGATGTTAACGTCTAAGATGAGTCTTTATAAAAGTTCCCAATGTTGTCGCAGATTAAATAGAACGTTAAAGTGATATTTCCATTCATTGAAAATCATTCAAACATTTTTACCAAAGCCTCTCCATTACCATCAATCAAGTGAGTCCGGCATGTTTGTAGTTTGTACATGTCCCAATGTCCCCCATGATTTTTCAGGTTTTTTATTTTTAATAAATTTGCAACAATTTCAAAAAATCTTTTTTCACATTGTCATTATGGGGTATTGTGTGTAGAATTTTGAGGAAATAAATGAATTTAATCCATTTTGGAATAAGGCTGTAACATAAAAAAATGTGGAAAAAGTGAAGCGCTATGAATACTTTCAGGATGCACTGTATAGATAATAATTACATATATTTTGGTATAATAATTTTCCATTTAATATCAGTAATTCCGCCATGCTTCTCAGTGACATGCCCCTAACTCAGAAACTTTCCCATTCATAATAACAACTTTGTGGTGACGTTCATGAGCATTCAACTCATAAATGTGATTTGTCCGACATGACACAATGCACAATGTATTACTAGCATATTAGCATTTAGAGTAGCCTACATACAGATCTGCACTTCGAATTTCTATCAGAAGTAATAGACCATTCGAGTAACTTTGTAATACACATTTCAATTCTATTTTCGAATATCATTTAGGATGGATAGTATGCCAATTGGAACTAGTGAGAAATAAAAGAAAGCCATTTGGAGATTTACCTCCTCAAGAGACTGAACGCTATGACAAATTTGAAGCAAACTAAAAAAAAAAGTAAGATTCAACACTATGTTTAAGACTTTATATATAAAGGATTTAATGAACTAAGGAACTATGAAAAGACCAAAACTTGCATCTACATTGCTGACCATCTTTACACTAGTGAGCTAGATTATATATTACTAGCATATTAGCATTTAGAGTAGCCTACATACAGATCTGCACTTCGAATTTCTATCAGAAATAATAGACCATCCGAGTAACTTTGTAATACTCATTTCAACGTTGTAGGATTTGGAACATACTAATTCTGTCTTCGAATACTATTTAGGATAGATAGTATGCGAGTTGGGATGCAACACTAGTGACAAATAACTTCTTAAACAGACTTCCTGAACGCTCTGACAAATTTGAGCCAAGCAAAAAATATACATTTAATTCAACACTGTGTTTAAGACTTTATATTTAAAGGATTCATTGAGTGAAGGAGCTATGACCAGACCAAAACTTGCATCTTCAAGAGTGTAAGCATTTAAGAAATGTATTTGTACCCGTCATAGTATTTCCGCCTTTGTAGGGTAAGTTGGCCACAGCATCCAGCAGGGATGCACGGGTGGGGTGAGCATTCAAATGCCATTCGGTTTTTGGATCCCCGCTGTACTGAGCCAAACCTGTGAGAAAGACACAAAACATTTTGAGAAGACTCTTGATGGTAACTAATATAGAGCTCGGGATAACACTCATATCTGAATGCAGATGCATAAATGCACCTTAAAATGGCTAGTTCACCCAAAAATGAACACAAAAGAAGACATTTTGAAGAAAGCTGTAACCAACGACTTCCATAGTTATTTTTTTGTTCTACTATATTTTTTCTTCTATTACAGGTTTTCAGCTTTCTTCAAAATATCCTCCTTAGTGTTCAACAGAAGAAACTCATAGCTGCACGATACTTGGAAACTATGCAATACTGTTGTAGAATGTTGCGATAATGACATTTTTTACAATATAACTAACTTTAAAACACTATTTCATCAGCAATTTTTGATAAATCTTTTATTTATGTAATAATCATACTAAAATTAACAGGTAATATATATTTTTTCTGAGCTAATTCAATATAAAAACTATGTCAAGGTCCGAACATTTAGACTTTAAAACACCATGAATGACTGAAAACATCAGCAAAAGTCTGATTCTTATTGGCTGTTGTCATTTTCCTCAATGGTCTCCCAGCATTAGTATTTATTTTCAGCTCTGTTCACCTAAGAGCATCTACTACTACTACTACTAGTAATAGTAAAGGCCCCATCTGATTGGTCAGATTTAGACAAACAACCAATGCATGCAGCACACAAATGCTTGGCACATGAATTATATGGATATTTCATATAATCTTATCGCGGTAATGATAATTATTCAATATATTGTGCAGACCTAGGTCTGGAGCTACTTGAGGGTGAATAAATATTGAATAAATGTTCATTTTTGGGTGAACTATCCCTTTAACATATCTAAAAACAAAAGTAAACAGAAGCAACTGAGACTTACCGATTTGAACCTTGTCTGGACCGATGTCAAAGACGCCCACCATGCGACCAATAAAAGCTCGAATGGTTTTGAAGTTCAGACGGCCAATACTCCAGGACCCGTCCACCAGCAGGACAAGATCAGCCTTGGCTGAGGTTTTACACTCATTACCTGCGAGTAAAACACAGTTATACAGTGAGAAAAGCCAGGAGAAGAGCTTGACGTGAGTTCAACAGGAAGACACATGCACAGATGCTCGCAGCAAATAAAAATCCACATTTACACCACAATAACTTAAAAAAACGTCACACTTTGAGATAAAACTTTTATTTCTTGTCCATTTCTTGGAGCTACAGACTCTTTCCATTCAATTTTAAGTGTTCTTCTTTGAATCTTCTGTCTTGTGTTGTATCCAAATCCCATTTTTGGCATCCAGGCCTGGAGGCCATTTTCCTGGAATTGTCATTGCTTCTGTTCTACTGAGGGGGAAAAAAAAAAGCAAGCCTTTGTTGAGGTATACGAAATATGAGCTTCTTGCACCTCTGTAGAGCTCCTAATGAGGGTGAGAGGAGCACCGAAATCTCTTTACACATTGTCTGCAAGTGAAACAGATCTTGTGAAATTGATTTACGTTCAGGCATGCTCATGAAAATCATTCACATAATTAAGAATGAGGTGGATCTAGATTCTTGCTGGAAAATCAGCAGGTAGAAGTGGATTCTAGTTGTTTTCTGGCAATCATGTATTAGTTGATGCATTTACTAACATGGACAAACAATCACCAATAACTTAATTACAGCATTTGTTAATCTTTGTCAATGAAAATACATTTGTTCATTTGCAAATGTATGATATACATATCTACATATCTATTTGTAATTCCTGTTTATAGCAGACAACAACCTGTATATTATGTTCATATCTATTTGCATATTCCTGATTATTAATAGCAACCTGTCCAGTATGTTCATCTATTTGTAAATATCTGACTATAGTTAATACAACTTGTATATTATGTTCAACCCAGTACTGGGAAACATCCATACACACTCATTCACACACACACACTTATACACTACGGCCAATTTAGTTTATTCAATTCACCTATAGCGCATGTGTTTGGACTGTGGGGGAAACCGGAGCACCCGGAGGAAACCAACACCAACACGGGGAGAACATGCAAACTTCACACAGAAATGCCAACTGACCCAGCCGAGACTCGAACCAGTGACCTTTTTGCTGTGAGGCGACAGTGCTAACCACAGAGCCACTGCGTCGCCCACATTAGAAAATATATATTTAAAAATCAGCTTGACTACTGTAACTGAATAAACAGTTATATTACTCACAGAAACCTACTACTTTCCTAAACTTGTGCGATCTCTCGATTTCTTCGATAATACAGTGGCTAACTGAAAACAGAACCTTTTTTCCATGCTAAAAAATTGGAGACACACATGCAGTCAAACTCTCCTACAATTCAAAGAGAAATATATTGTCATATGAGACAAAAACGACTGATTATGACATGAAAGCAGCTTCCAATTAAGACTAAACAGTCTATCCAAAGACTAACATTTTAATCTAAATAAAGGAAATGGGATTCTGAAATTCTGTTACATTTTGATTAATTATTCTAAAGACTGTGGGCGCCGCGGTGGCGCAGTGGGTAGCGCTGTCGCCTCACAGCAAGAAGGTCGCTGGTTGGGTCAGTTGGCATTTCTGTGTGGAGTTTGCATGTTCTCTCCGTCTCCGCGTGGGTTTCCTCCGGGTGCTCCGGTTTCCCCCACAAGTCAAAAAACATGCGGTATAGGTGAATTGGGTAAGCTAAATTGTCCGTAGTGTATGTGTGTGAATGAGTGTGTATGGGTTGCAGCTGGAAGGGCATTCGCTGCGTAAAACATATGCTGGATAAGTTGGGGGTTCATTCCGCTGTGGCGACCCCAGATTAATAATAAAGGGACTAAGCCGAAAAGAAAATGAATGAATGAATGAATTCTAAAGACTGTTTTTTATTTTTTGTCCTTCGGAATGTTTAATTTCCTGTTAAATCGTGCAATAGTGTAACAAGTATTATTAACATAAACAGACTTTATTTTGGTTTTATATTGAATGTTCTCATCCTACAGTCCTCCAATTTGACCAGACTGCCGGTTTGGGCTAGTTTGCAATCAGGTCCTGCTGATACATGTGGAAAACTGTGCCCTCCCATGACCTTTGCTCTGGTCGTTTCACAACTAAAGTCCTGCAGCACACACACACACACACACTCACACACATAACTTAACCTCTGGAAAGTCTTTCACATTATGACTACGCTCAAGTCTTTAAACTGCCTCCCAATAGCTGCCAGAGTCAAACTCAAGACACTGTTGCTGGAGAACTGTGCTGCCAAACATTGTGAGCCCACTACTGCAAACCACTGCCCATATGCAAACACTGTCTATTTGTTCACTTTTGTTCATAGGAAGAAGGCCAAACTTTTGTTTTTCCCCAAACTAGTTTTAATGTAAAACGTTGGATAGTATTTAATATTTGAGCATTAGAATTGGAAGTTAGACACACTTTCTTGTCGGATATAATATTCCTAGAAAATCGTATATATTTTAATACTGTATCGTCTGACAATAAATATATATTTTATTATTCATTCATTTTCCTTCGGCTTAGTCGCTTTATTCATCAGGGGTCGCCACAGCAGAATGAACCGCCAACTTATCCAGCATTTGTTCTACGCAGCGGATGCCCTTTTAGCTGCAACCAAGTACTGGGAAACACCCATACACTCTCCCTCACACACATACACTACGGACAATTTAGCTTACCTAATTCTCCTACAGCGCATGTGTTTGGACTTGTGGGAGAAAACTACGCCAACACGGGAAGAACATGCAAACTCCACACAGAAATGCCAACTGAACCAGCTGGGACTCGAACCAGCAACCTTCTTGCTGTGAGGCAACAATGCTACCCACTGCATTATATGTCTGTACATTGCAATAAAACTCTTTTCTTACTAAGAGTTTCTGTCTTGTTTCTAGTCTAAATATCAAAAAATTCATAAATCAATGAGCATTTTCTAGACAAGTAAAAAATTATATATTATTTTCAAAAATAATGTCAAAATTAAGTTGGATTTTCATTAAAACAAGCAAAATAATAGTCCAATAGTGTAAGTAAATCTCGATTTTCGGATTAAAAAAGGTTTATTTCGCTTTTTTTAAGGAAAAACGCACTTAATTTTGACATGTTATTTCTGAAAACAACACAATATTTTTTACTTGTTTAGAAAATGCTTCTTGATTTAAGAATTTTTAGATTTTTGGACTAGAAACAAGACAAAAACTTTGAGTAAGAAAAGCAGTTTTTGCAGTGTAATGACTAATAAATCTAGCCTCATGGACTCAAGATTTATCTTTACTGACCTGATACAAATGACCAAACAGAGGGTGCATTGGTGATCTTTATTTCTGGCTCTCTTTGTAGTTCTTGAGTCCTAACTTCAATACTTCACTACCCTACTTTTTGTTTCTTCAACTAATAATGATTGCTAAAACCAAACTGTAAATGTGATGTCTTAGTAGAACGTGCTGAAATTATACAGTGATCATTATTTCTGGGTTTCTTTGTAGCTCTTGAGTCCAAACTTCAGTACTTCACTATTGTTGTTTCCTCAACTGAAAGTGATTGCTAAAACCAAACTGTAAATGCGATGTCTTAGTATGACGTGGTGAAATTATACCGGAGACCTTTATTTCTGGGTATCTTTGCAGTTGCAGAGTCCTAACTTTAGTACTTGACTGCACTATTTTTTTTTCCTCAACTAATAATGATTGCTAAAACCAAACTGTAAATGTGATGGTTAGTATGACGTGCCAAAATGATGCGGTGATCTTTATTTTTGGCTATCTTTGTAGTTCTTTGTAGTCCAAACTTCAGTACTTCACTATTTTTGTTTCCTCAACTGAAAGTGATTGCTAAAACCAAACTGTAAATGCGTTGTATTGGTATAACGTGCTGAAATTATACCGGAGTATTTTACAGGAGGGCTATCAGGTGCATCAGAGAGGGTGGTCTTCTCCTCTCCAGCCAGCGGCACACTCTGACCGCCGTCAAACATGCCAAAAACAGCCACGGAGTATTTGGTTCCAGCTCTGCAAACAAAGACACCAAACTGAAACCACATGTGACAACTCAAAAACAAGAACAACAATTAGCCTCTTCATGTTGAGAGAAACATCTGAAGTTTACTCTAAGCATTACCTGAGTTCCTCAAGGACAACCGTGTTGTCGTATGGTCCAACAAGAAGTTCTCCCAAATCGATATCATTTTCGCTGGGATGAAAAGTGACTTTGTATCCTCGCACATCACCGGGAGCGGGGTCCCACGTTACTCGGAAACTAGTTTTGGTGGGTTCTGAGGTCTGTAGGTTTCTTGGGGATTTATATGGAGACACTGAGGGAAGAACAGAAGGTAGCAATATCAGCATATGCTAAAGCAATATACAGCTGAAGAAAATGATTAGCCTTTCTTTTTCAAATATTTCCCAAATGATGTTTAACAGAGCAAGGAATGTTTCACAATATTTCCTATAATATTTTTTCTTCTAGAGAAAGTCTTATTTATTTTATTTCGGCTAGATTAAAAGCAGTTTTTAATTTTTTAAAAACCATTTTAAGGTCAATATTATTAGCCCCATTAGGCAATATTTGTTTTGCATTGTCTACAGAACAAACCACTGTTATACAATGACTTGCCTAATTACTCTAACTTGCCTAATTAACCTAGTTAAGCCTTTAAATGTCACTTTAAGCTGAATTCTAGTATCTTGAAAAATATCTAGTCAAATATTATGTGCTGTCATCATGGCAAAGATAAAAGAAATCAGTTATTAGAAATTAGTTATTAAAACTATTGTTTAGAAATGTGTTGAAAAAAATCTCCGTTAAACAGAAATTGGGGGAAAAAATATACAGGGGAGTTAATAAATCTGACTTCAACTTTATATTTGTCCTGTTTAAACTTAAATTCACTTCATTTTGATACCTTTTTATGTATATCTTTTCGCTTTGTTCCTCATGTAAAGGTATAATCATTTAAGATAGGTTACATTTACACTACATAGGAATACTGAGGAAGATCAGAACATTTCTGCAGTCTACTGTGAGTGGTCATGTGTGCCTGTGTCTGTACAGATCTGTGACTCATGGGCTTTGAATTACTGGCCAACGTACGTGTGGTTCCTACTCCTTGCCTTGCTTTTCCTTCTCCCCGTTTGTAAATGGGATGCACGGTGATGAAGTAGGTGGTCGTGTGCTGCAGTTTCCTCAGCATGGTGGAGGGGACGTTGGCGGGAATTTTCATTGTCATCTCTTTGCCGCCGGTCTGAGGGATGTACGTTAGTCTGTAGTTGACCACGGGGCCCGGAGCAGCTTTCCATATCACCCGCATGGTTCGTTCGGTTTCATCAGACACCAGTAAAGCCTTGGCAGATGCAGAGGCTACAAACAGGCAGAGACGACAAGAAAGTAAGTGCAATTTTATTCGACTCTCCTCAATGGCTTGAATGAATCAAAATCACCAATATTGGTACTTATAGATGGTATGAGGTTTCCCTTTTTTCTTTACCTCCATCTACAGTTGAAGTCAGAATTATTAGCCCTCCTGAATTATAAGCCGCCCTCTATATTTCTTTCCCAAATTTCTGTCTGACGGAAACACATTTCAAAATAATAATAGTTTTAATAACTCATTTCTAATAACTGATTTCTTTTATTTTTGCCATGATGACAGTACATCATATTTGACTAGATATTTTTCAAGATACTAGAATTCAGCTTAAAGTGACATTTAAAGGCTTAACTAGGTTAATTAGGCAAGTTAGAGTAATTAGGCAAGTCATTGTATAATGATGGAAAAAAAAACTGATTAAAGGGGTTAATAATATTGACCTTAAAATGGTTAAAGAAAATTTTTAAACTGCTTTTATTCTAACCGAAATAAAACAAATAAGACTTTCTCCAGAAGAAAAAATATTATAGGAAATACTGTGAAGAATTCCTTACTTTGTTAAACATCATTTGGGAAATATTTGAAAAGAAAAAAACTATTCAAGGTCTATCAATTGTGACTTCAACTGTATCTATTGATTTATTCACTTATTTATTTTTAAGTATTATTATAATTTCTTTATTATTATTTTGCTCTTTAAAAAATTGTTCTATTTATTTATCCATTTGGTAAATGATTAGTTAACCTATTTGCTGTTATTGTTTATGATGTGCTTTTGTAGTACATTTGGACCATAACCCATTGCACATTCTTTGTAAAATTCTTTGCCTCTGATTATATCTCTGGAAGCACATTGTACACTCATCCTGATAACTGTGAATGTCAAAAAAAAAAGAAGCTTTTTGTACTTGAAGTTTTTATCTTGTTTTTAGTCCAAATATCAGCAAATTTTTAAATCAAGAAGCACATCAGATTTAAGTGAGTTTTTCCTTAAAACAAGCAATGGGGTAAGCAAAATAATCTTATTTCAAAGTCAAAGCAAGATTATTAACATTTTACATTTACATTTAGTCGTTTAGCAGACGCTTTTATCCAAAGTGACTTACAATTGATGAGGCATTCAGTGAAGAGAGAAGAGTGTTTCTATGGGTGGTTTGTTAAGCTCACTCACCTGTGTGAAGCACACTTCATAAATAACCCATATATACGGGTTGATTGCAAGCAGTGTTGCGTAAGTTACTTCAAAAAGTAATTAATTACTAATTACATCATTAAAATTGTATTTAAATGACATTTTTAATTACAATGTTTAAAAAGTAACTCAGTTACTCAAGTTATTTAAGTACTTGACTAAACACAAAAAATTCAACGTATAAATGCACTACATATAAATCTCAACGCCGCATAGACAATGGACCCTTTCACAAGAGTGTTATGACGCATTTAACGGTCATCATAATCTTAAATCCTTGAAAGTTTGTAATATTTAGATTTTTTTTTTAAACGTGTTAACATTTATATGCATTTATCATCTTTGTCTCAAATTACAAAAAAGGAATGATCGCTTTTGCGAGGTGTTTCTAATGCAGCATCATTGGGGCTGAGAGTAAATTTGACGTTATTCTCTCCTCTGGCTGCCGTCATCAATCCCACACTATTTTTTCCTTTTACTGAAAGTCTTGATAACACCATCGAGGAGTTTTTCTTTTATTATTTCAGCAAATAGGACTGTAAACTAATTATTTGTGGTACTCTCCCATTCACTGCGCTCTACCAACTATGACGACTTCCGCTACTGAGAAGCCCGGAAATGTGAAAAGGGTCTATAGAAATTAAACCTTTTTAATTCTTTAAATTTGAGCCAAACAGGACCTTTTAGCTTTATTATAGAATGTGACACTTTAAGAATAATAAACATGATATGTATCAAAACATAAAACATTTCAAAGCAATGACACAATATTTTCATACCATATATTGACATGTTTCTGATCTGTTTCTCAAACATGTTCATTCTACTTGATCAATGAATTACTCTGCGTCTCTTAATTGATTGATCCAGAACGGTTGGATTTATGTACAGTATTCAAACAAGTACTTTATAAGTAACTGTAAATAAATTACAGTTTATTACAAGTATTACTAGTTACTTTGTAACTAATTACACCCAACACTGATCGTAAGAACGTGTCTGGTGCAAATCTAGTGCAAGTATCAGTTAAAGTGTCAGAGAGATGAAAGAGTGTGTTTCCTACAAGTGGTTTGTCAAGCCCACTCAACCGTGTGAGGCACACTCAGAATTACATAATGTTTTGAGGTCATCATGTGGTTAGATGGCCGTATTTTGCTTGTTTTAAGAAAAAACTTGCTTCATTTTGACTTAATACTTCTGAAAACTAGACCATATTTCTTGCTTGTCTAGAAAATTCGTCTTGATTTAAGAATCTGTAGATATTTGGACTAGAAGCAAGACAAAAACTCTCTCTTTTTTTTTGCAGTGTGAAATGAAAACAGACAAGCAGGGCCGGTTAGAGCTAAGAAGCGAAACCACAAACGAGCCAAAAGGAAGCACAAATTTTCCAACATTTTCTCAATCCCCACACTGGTGTTAAGTTTCCACGAGTTTGAGTTGGGTAGAGAAAAGCCATGCACACTTCAGCCAGCATCCCCAGTCGACATACGGCTCATATTAAAGCTCTGCCCCGCACACATGCAACCCTTTAAATCTGCTCTTTCTCTTTCACAGCGGTGCTGTTCACTGCATCCCTGCTCACTTTTTCCACCCGGAGGCAAAGCGACTACTGCACAGACACTTCAAAACTCGCCAGCTTATAGTGCCAAGCGCAAAAACCACAACTTGAAGAGGTCATGCTAGCATTAAACAATTTTTCGACTAGCTAAAATCTAAAGGTTTCTCTCTCCTATCCATCCCTTTCCTCTGATCAATCCGAGTAGCATAGACCGCAGTAAAAGGTTGTTGATTGATGCACTTTAAGTGGTTGAGCCTCGAGGCGCAGGAGTTGCATGTCCTGTCACATCTCTATTACCTCAAGAGCCATTTTTCTTTCCTAGAAGATATTTGCGAGATTTCAAGATAACCATAACCCTAATTTGACCCTAATCTTCTTTTAATTATCACAAATAGTTTTATTTGGTTCTGATTAGGGTTGCACAATATATCGTTGCACATCCACAATAGACACATCGCAAAGATATGCAATGTTGAGCCTGAATTATAGTTGACCGGGAGCTACAGAATTGTATTTAATTACTGTATTTATGCACATATATGGGATTTATACGATTTATGCAAAAAAAAAAAAAAAACGTTTTTCTTACTTAGAATTTTTGTCGTTGTTTCTAGTCCAAATATTGCCAACCTGATTTCACCAAGTGGGACATGTTCCTGGATTAACATCTATGTTGATCCTGAAACAACATTCCAATCAGCCAATCAGAGTTAAGGGATACGTTTACCGTTTGCGTTAAATTTAGGATTACGGTTAGGTTTATGCACGTCTACAGGATTGTTATCCAACTATTATTCGCCTCTGATTTTGAGAATAATTTACAGTTATGGTTGGGTTTAGGGGTAGAGAATAGGTGTGGATTACATATTCGAACAAAAATGATGTTCCAGGATCAACAAAGATGTTAATCCAGGATCGCATCGTACTTGGCAAAATCATGACGTGCACCAAATATTTACATTTCAAAGCGAAAACAACATTATTTTACTAACTGGCAGATAATTTCGCTTGTTTTAAGGAAAAACTCTTCATTTTGACTTTTAAAACAAAATGTTTTTACATGATCCAAGTTTTTTTTTTTAGATATTTGAACTAGAAATGAAACAATGCAAAATTAGAAAAGCATTTTTTGCATTGTGATTCGTTCAATTTCTGTACCTGAATACTGTTAGACTTCCCATCAAATCTTGTGAAACGGTATTTATATCGCAATATTTATCACAGAAAAATAAAATATCGCAGATTTTTTCAATATCGTGCATCCCTAGTTCAGATTATTATAGGGCAGGGCTCGAAATTGCGACCGTTTTGGTCGCATATGCACCCGAAATTTTATCTATGCGACCTCAAAATATATTTGGGAACATTTGTGCATAAAATTGTTGCCGTGTGACCGGTTTTCACTGCAAATTGTTCACCGTATGCGCGTATTTAGGAGAAATTCACGCAGAATACATCTTTGCACCTGAAACGCCAAACGCAGCGCTCAGGAATAGTTTAAAACTGTTGTCATGTCAACTAGCTGCAGTAAGCAAATCTCGCAATGCTTGCCCCGCCTTCAAGCTCTTCTTATTGGCCCACTGCACTAGAACAGAGCGCAAATGGATTGGTTAATATCAGCTGTCAATCACTCAGTTCAGATGACAGGTAGCTACAGCCGCGAAAATGTAAAGGTCTGGATACGAGAGAATGAAAATAACACTGACAGATTTTGTTTTTGAAACCACCTAAAGTTACAAATAATGCCACATCTTATTAGTGATTATGTGGTGAATGTTAATCCACCATTTACACTTTTCGAAGAGTGGATAAAAGACTTCCAGTGGGTTCAAGTCCGCTATGAAAATGACTAAAGCATTCACCTTAAAGCCGGTGGGATGGAGTTTTCACGTATGCCACATTTTAAGCACGAGATGTTCTAACGTTATTTAAACCTTAATTTAATCGTCACGATGCGTGCGACTGGCACCGCGTTCACCATTGCAAAAGAGCTTGCATTCACTAAGATTAAACTAATATTGCAGCTCATGAAAAGACCGTTATTGCTATTAAGATGACGTATGTAAATAATAAGTTATATGTCAATATCAACTGTGCAATATCAGACAAGCAGTGCGTGTAGGGCCGGTCGGCGCATGCAGATTTTTTGTTTGTTTGTTAGTTTTGATTAGTGTTGATTTCAAATGCAATAAATCTGTTAATATAAAACTTGTAGTAACGGTGCTCATAGTTTTTGGTGGGTGCGCCTACATCATTCATTAATTCATTCATTTCCTTCGGCTTAGTCCCTTTATCATAACGGGTCGCCACAGCAGAATGAACCGCCAACTTATCCAGCATATGTTTTACACAGCGGATGCCCTTCTAGCTGCAACCCAGTACTGGGAAACACACATACACTCTCACATTCACACACACTCATACACTACAGCCAATTTAGTTTACCCAATTCACCTATTTCGCATGTGTTTGGACTGTGGGGGAAACTGGAGCACCCGGAAGAAACCCACATCAACACGGGGAGAACATTCAAACTCCACACAGAAATGCCAACTGACCAAGCCGGGACTCGAACCAGCGACCTTCTTGCTGTGAGGTGACAGTGCCAACCACTGAGCCACCGTGCCGTCCATCATAACAATTATTTGAATAAAAAATAAAGGATGCACACAAAGCAAAGAAAAAACAAAACCTACCATCAGTGGTCTCCTCTCCCACAAGTGGTTCCCCATTGCCTCTATCATAAGATGCGAACACGGACACCTGGTAGCGTGTTTCAGGGCTGAGGTTCTCCAATAGTGTGCTGGTCACGTCCCCAGGCACCAGCTTTTCTCCAGACTCTCCGGAGAACAGAGATCTCCAGCGCACACGATACTGCCTCACTCTTCCTGGAGCCGCCGTCCATGACACCATGAAGCTGGTGTCTGTCACATCGCTGGTTATCAAATCTCTCGGTGAGCCTAACTCTGTAGGCAACACACACAGAAAAAAAGGCATTAAAGTGGGCCTATTATGCCACTTTTCATTCACTCATTCATTTTCCTTCGGCTTAGTCCCTTAGTTATCAGGGGTCGCCACAGCGGAATAAACCGCCAACTTATCCTGCATATGTTTTACACAGCGGATGCCCTTTCAGCTGCAACCCAGTACTGGGAAATATGCCACTTTTTACAAAATGTAAAAAGTCTCTGATGTCCCTAGAGTGTGTATGTGAAGTTTCAGCTCAAAATACCACACAAATAATGTTTTATAACTCTTTGAAACCGAACGTTTTAGGCTTTGATCCTAATTGTGCCATTTTGGTGACTGTCGTTTTAAGTTTAAGTAAGATTTTTTAACTTTTTAAAAGAAGACAGAGCTACAAATGCCTATGCATCAACAAAGTGGCAGATTCAAAACAGGATTAACGTTATGTTTTGGTGAAAAACTGAAAATGTCAATAGAAGTGGCTCAGAAGTAGGTTGTCTGTTCATTTGTGCATCCTGAAACTTGATATTTATAATGTCCCTTAGTCGTTGATGTTATCTTGAGCAGGTACGTTGCGAAAACTCAAACGGCGGATGGCTGCTTCTCACTCAGGCCAAGTCCACACTAATTCGTTTCCATTTAAAAACGCATATTTTTCTCTCCGTTTCGGCCTTTCGTCCACACTGAAACAGCATTTTTAAGAAATAAAACTTTTCTTTTTGAAAACACTGTCCAAAGTGGATAAATTTGGAAATGGCGTTTTCGTGTTGCAGTGCGGACTGTGTAACAGAGGCTTTCGAAAACGATGACGCATTTTAGTCATGTGAAACTAGTCAACTGAGCTAACAAGGTGGACGACATTGTAAAGCAAATGTTTTGGATGCTGTCCGTTTTGACAGCTTTATTAAAGATTAATGTCAGTTTGTAGATGCTCCATATTGCCTCTCTTTAAAGGACAGGGAATGTTTAATAAGAGGAGGGGCGATTTTAGGATTTTTATTTTAGGGGGGGCTCAGCTCCTTATAAGCTGTATATATATATATATATATATATATATATATAAGCCTAATATTACATTTATAAGTAATAATTTAATAGTAATACACTTAAAAATGTTTATCCAATATGGTAGGGTTGTATGCTAAACTAGAAGTATTCCACTGTATTGTATAGACAGGCATAGCCATATGAGTTCTGAATGAGCCAAATAGACTCAACACACCTGTAGTAAAAACCACTTTCTATATTCAAGTGCATTTTTTGTTTCCATGTATTAAATAAATACAACTGACACTTTTCTAATTAAATGGTATAAATATAAATATATTGTTTAAACTTACAGGCTAATTCACATATTTCACAATCTGAATCATAATAATAAATAATAACTAACAAAACAACACATGATGTTTCTATCTCTGACAGTTAAAATGAGTACATTAAGTGGTTCTGTCACTGCGTTTAATCCTTTCTGTACAAGACTGTATAGTATAGTTAATGCCACATGCACTGTAATGTGTTTTATATTGGTAGTTCATTTTGAAATAAAAATAGTGAAATGTTCGTTAAGAGTTACATTTTCACTGGAAGAAACAGCTGTGAAGAAACAGTAGATGGGAAACACGATTGGTTAGTGTAGATGTAGCTTCAGGGCTATCTATGCTAATGAGGGAAAGATGATTACTAATGGGCGGGGCTTTCTCCCTCTGATGACATGTACAAAGGGAGAATGTCAATCAAAGTGTTTCTGCAGACTGTTTTTATCAAGTGTAATTATAAAAAATATAATTAATAATTTTTTACCATTAGAGGCTGGATATATTCAAACACAGTTGCCACATAACTGTGTTTAAACCCCTTATAAAAGTTAGAATAGGTACAAAAACGTGCATGAACCCTGTGAAATGTTAAAAAAACAGGTAGGTAAAGCTTAAGACTGAAGTGGAAAGTTGCTGGTTTGAACTATGCATGAAATGGTGGGAAAAAGGGCATGGTAGTTTTTTGTTTTGTGTTTTTCTCAGAAAAAATCAACCCAAGCTATATTTTAGCAGAATCACCGTGGGCCATAATATTTGCTATATATCTCGGCAGACGGGCCATTTCTCATGATGTCTCTGGTGTCATTGGTGCAGGTGTGTCAGGACTGCAACGAGCACTAATTCATTCAGGTGAAACTAAACTTAACAGCTGCTCATAAAGTCTAAAGTCAACACACACACACACACACACACACACACACACACACACACACACACACACACACACACACGCACGCTTACACATACACACACACAT
>CAIGQV010019088.1:11004559-11021595 GCA_903798115.1 Danio jaintianensis
GAAGAAGAAGAAGAAGAAGAAGAAGAAGAAGAAGAAGAAGAAGAAGAAGAAGAAGAAGAAGAAGAAGAAGAATCAGTCATAGATGTGTGGAAATGACAAAATATATAAATATATTGATTTTTGGGACAACAGTTTCTTTAGTAAATTACTGTCATGATGAAAATATTAAGATGCTCGTACACATGAGAAATACGCTCTGGTTTAAATCAAAATCCGAATAGTTTGGAGAAGAAGCAGATGACTAAATGCTCGCCAATTTGTTTTGTTTTTTTCCAAAACAACTCAAATCCCCACAAAACCCCCATAAACTCCATGAAAGAACCCTTCTTAGATGTCTGATACCTTCTCAAATCCCTAGCCATTCTTCATCTCTCCATCCTTGTCATTCTCTCCCTTCTGTTCCATCTCATCCTTTCCTGACACAATTATGAGTCCGCAAGATTTTCACAATTTGGAAACAGCACAGCTTGTTGAACATTGCGACTTTGAACATCTTTGCTCAACATGTGATGTTCATATGCATTTCTCTGCAGCCCGACAGCAGGATTTTATTTGGCTTTGCCTTTAAAAGAGCCTTGAAATTCAAATAATCTTTTATATCCAAAATCAAACAAAAAGTGCTCAGGGGTAGCTTAAATAATGTGTCGGTGCTCTTTGGGCAAGAGATTCATCAGAATAAACAGCAAAAATCAGACCAAGACACTCGAAAAATTTGGAAAAAATATAAATAAAAAAAAGATATATTGTTATATCTTTTTTTTTTTTTTCACATTTTTCTAGTGCCTTGGACTGATTTTTGCTGTTTAATCTTTTATATCCATTCAAAGATGCAATTTCATTTGAAAAGCCTGTCCAGCATCCCACACTGAACAGAGTGAAACTACTGTGTCTTTCATTTAAAGTACATTTTTATATTGGATTTCTGGTTGTAACCTGTTTTATTTAATTTGTCTTAAAGCAAAAAATGAATGCCCTAGGAAAAATTAAAAGCATTTTTTTTTTTACTTTAAACCAGCAGTTTTTATGTCATGTGATTACATGAATTTTTTTTTTTACTGCTATTCAGTTTTTATGTATTTCTAAAGTGAGTTTGATTTACATATTGAGTGAAATTTATAGCCACACTAAAGATAATTTACCTCAGATCTTGAAAATAAAATAACTAGCAATTGCAAAGCCTAAAATTACAGTTTAGTTTGATTTTACAGTAAAAAATATATATGTAGTTTTTCCCCCCCAAAATAAATATTTAAGTAATTCAATGGGGTATATGCACATGGACTTTTAATTTTCAGCCAGCCAGCCCCAGGGCTTCCGATGAACTGTCTTTCAATTACAAAATTGCCATGTTTAAGATCTGATTTCTTTAAAAATAAGTGATCCTCACTGCCTGATTGATATACAATATAAAGTGGGTCTCAGATCAGACAAGAAGCACTGCATAAAATTCTATTTTCCCCTGCCATGTCTTTAAAATATGACTATTTATTTTACCCCAACATTTTCAATGGAGTTTCTGCGCTCGCCTGCTGATCCTGACAGTGCAAGCTGTTACACGCTCTTTCATCTTGTTTTACGCTTGAACAACTAAATGAATGCTTAAGTCTGTTTAACTGAATGTGTTTTAATTACATTACAACATCGATGCTGTAAAAGCAACCTTGTTAAATTGAAAATAGTCACATAAACCTTTCACCGGAAGTTTATGATTGGCTGAAAAACACTAGCTGTGAATATAACCCATTAATTGATGGTCTATAAAAACTATATTTTACCTTTGAGTTAATGTAATTTGTTTCCTAGGGCAGAATAAATATTTTGATTAATATTAAATTACATTTTTCAGTTTCAATCAAGTCAAAATTAGAATTTGAGGGAAAAATCATTAAATTTAACTATACTTTGTTGTAAGGGTAAAAAAAGATAAATCTGAAATAAAAATCAACTTTGTGCCAAAGAAAAAAAAAAAAAAAAGGTTCTATACAGTAAACAATATTTTTACTTTGAGTGGATGTAATTTCTTTCTTGCCCACAATAAATATTTTTGATTTAGATTAAATTCAACTTTAAAGTTTGAACCAAAGTTAAATTATACATTGAGAAAAACTATAACTTTTTAGCTGTAACAAATCACAGTATTTTTTTAAGTTGGTCCAATACTTTGTTAGGAGGGTAAAAAATGATAAACTCATTCATTTTTGCTTCAGCTCAGCCCCATTATTTATCAGGGGTCCCCACAGAGGAATGAACTGCCAACTATTCCAGCATATGTTTTAACGCACCCGGAGGAAACCCACGTCAACTTGGGGAGAACATGCAAATGTCAACTGGCCCAGCCGGGACTCCAACCAGCGACCTTCTTGCTGTGAGGCGAAATTATACTTTGTTGTAAAGGTAAAATAAAATACAAAATAAAAATCTACATTGCACCGAAGTAAAAAAAAAAAAAAAAAGTTCTATATAGTAAACTTTTTTTATTATTGTTTGTATATTTACTTTGTGTGGATGTAATTTCTATTTGACCACAACAGATATTTTTATTTTAGATTAAAATCAACTTTAAAGTTTCAATCAAAGTTAAATAATCATTGAGGAAAAACTACACATTTTAGCTGTAAAAAATTACAGATTTAAAAAAAAAATTTAAGTTGGTTATTTTGTTTCAGTGCACGCTGCTCTGAAATCCAAAGCGGACTCAAGACATACACATGTGGTACATTTTCCGCAGTGTTTTTGAAGTTTATCTTCATGTCAATCATAGAGAACGGGGCAGGTGCTGTAAGAGATTTTGGTTGTCCCCTTCATATGTGTTTTTACGTACATCTCTGGAGGTCATTGGACGGACAGTGACCAGCTTGAAAGCATTAAGCAGTTTGACAGACGGCAAACAGGAAGAACAATCCTCCCCTGAGAATACCCAGGTGTTGGAGTACAAAAACACCTTTTGGCCAGTTTGCATTTAGCTGAATGAGTCTGTATTTTAAATGAATGTTAATGTTAGATTCAATTGGCCAGGTGCAATTCTGAAACGAAAATAATACAAATAAATCCCTCTTATTTAAAATACAAGTCAGGTAATGTGTTCCACATGCGTGCGCTTTTGAGTTTACGTTATTATAACTCCTCACATCTCTTGATTCTCTTTTGTGCATATGCAGATGGAAAGCGTTTGCTCTCATTTTTCATCTTCTGTGAGAGGTTGAAACAAAAACAGCTGATTTTAGTTTCACGCTTTTCACCCCGCGACATCACAGACAGCATCATTTCGCACGCTGCTTCGATTATTCTGGAGGAGACGAACAAAAAATGTTTATCTTTGTAGAAGTTTATATTTTAAAAAGGCAACAAAGAATCGGAAATATGTCCAATTGAGGAAGTAGTACAATGGGAAGCCGATCTGTTTATATGCCGAACTATTAAAGCACCACATACTGTAGCTTTTGCTGTTTGTTTGATTTTTGTTTTATTTTAATGTACAATTTACACTATTAACAAACCATTAACTAAGACTATTTGCTCAATAATCTACTAATTAGCTGGTTATTAAAGGTGCGGTATGTAAATTTGACACCCAGTGGTTCAACTAAGTATTGCACTCCTGGTTCAAAACACACGCAATCGCAGGTTGCCAGATTGACGACATCAACAGGAGTGAGCCTGTTTATTGAGGCTGATTTAAGGTTGATTTAAACCATGTTGTAAATAAAAGCAACGGCACACGATAGAAAGAATATTTTCCATATTAAAAGGAGTTTTTGTCCTAAGCAATACCTGAAAATTATATTTTAGAAACAGCTTCCATTTCTTGCAGCTGAACAACAGGATAAATGACAATGATCATGTCAGGTACACCTCATGTGCTTTATTCAGTGTTAAATGCTAATAATGTGAGTTTGAATGCCATTTGACATGACATTTATTGCCATACTACTGAAAGCAGCAGCAGATAGTTCACCTCAGATCTTGAAAATAAAATTAACTGTTTGAAATTGAACTGTGATTCAGCGCAATCCAACACATATGAGTGATTCAGCATCTACATTTAATAATGTTAAAGAGGTTTAATATGTATTAATTAGATTATAACCATTTACCATTTACTATATTCCATTTCATTGGAGTGCAGTGAGTGCATATTCTGTGCTTCTGAATGGCTGTATTTATCTTTCTGTCGTGTTTCATCTGGTGCAAAAAGCCAAATTGCTTATCACTGCAAATCTCCTCACGTAGCGTGTTGTTAAGACACAGGGTTACAATGTAACCTGCTCACCTAATGTTTACGTTTGTAATATTTATATTATTTGCTAATTAATAACCTCATGTGGAACTCTGAATCTGCGTCTCATTTCGGTCACGGACGCATACTTGGAGAGCCTTTCTGACTAAATAAATGAAATATGCGGTTTTCCATGAAGGCAACCCAGGGTGCTGAAATATAATTGGCTAAACTGGCACTGGGCGGGTTAAATGACCAAAACAAAGACAGTCGTTCCGGCACGTAACGCACATTTTCAAAGCAGAATCACTGACTTCAGCATTGTTTTTCAGACAATTAAGAATGTTCACTTGGCATGTTTCTTAAATATCTGCAAACATATTATGGTATTTTTATGCATTAATAGAGTCACAAACTTACATACAGCACATTTAATAGTAATTGGGTTAAGAAATTGGGTAAGATTAGGGATGTTGAACAAGATCATACTTTATAAGTACTAAAAACCATTAATACCTTAAAGGGATAGTTCACCCAAAAGTTCACCCAAAAGTATCAAACCTTTTTTTTCTTCTCTTAAATACAAAAGAAGATATTCTGAAAAATGTTGGAAACCTGTAACCATTGACTTCTATAGTATTTGTTTTTCCTACTATGGAAGTCAATGGTCACAGGTGTCCAACATTTTTCAGAATATCTTCTTTTTTGGAACCACTTGGGTGTGAGTAATTAATGAGTACATTTTCATTTTAGGGTAAACTATCCATTTAGTCAATAGTGTGAACCTCTTTTTCTATACTAAAAGTCTCAAGTTCATAATTATAATCATAATTTCCGAAGTACACTGTAAAAAAAAATATCCATAAACTAGCATTTTCCCGTATTTTGTGATTCATGTTTTTATCTTTTTTATATTTCCCAGTTTATTTATGCTTTTGAATTAGATTATGCGATCTTGATCTTTCTTCCACAAACGTTTAACCTTGAAAAGTCTAAAAAAGTGACTTTTATTGACATTTTTAATAGTTTAAAGTGATATATTGTCTGGGTTGGTGTTGTATATTATGCTACAAAAACCTTGTAATAAACTGCCAGTACATTTTCTGTTATTTTACAGACTTATTTCTCTATATACTGTATTATTTCTTATACATTATATTATTTCAAACTACTAAATGTCAATAAGTCACTTTGTTAAACTGTAAAGTTGAATTTTCAACATCAAAAAATCAATCGATCAAGGTCCCATAATGCAATTCATGACCATAAATAAACAGAAAACACTTGTGAATCACAAAATATGGAAGCTGTTAATTAACAGATATTTTTTTACAGTGTAACTAAAGAAGATTTGCTGCACAAAAAGGTCAATGATTAGCTAAGACAGTGTAAATGACCTCCGAATGCATGTAGCATCTGGGACTATAGACCTTCTATGCTCCACAAATGGACACAGTAGGTCATAAACTGAACCAGAGTGCTGCTCAACACACACCTGCATCAGATTGGGGACAGAGCGGAAATTTTTCCAGCTCCTCCTTAAGCGTATCCTCTTGGGGTTGCAAAGGAAGGAACAGAGATGTCTAAAGTGACTGCTCTAATCCTTTGTTCCAGAGCAGTACTGAGATGCATGGTTCCTGCATTACGTAACTATCTACATTAAAGCATTTAGTCTCAATGAATGACATCACCATCTCGCAATCTTTAATGTGCGTTCGTAATCAAGCCATAACGAATTTTCCTTTCTTATCAAAGAGTGGGAAACGGGATTTCTGCATGCTAAACGAACCACTACATGATCCATTATGAACTCAACCAACTCATTATTTAACACTGAATACACCAATAAAAGCTTACCTTCAATCTTATAGAATCATTCATTCATTCATTTTCCTTCGGCTTAGTCCCAAATTTATCAGGGGTTGCCACAGCGGAATGAACCGCCAACTATTCCAGCATATGTTTTATGCAGCGGATGCCCTTCCAGCCGCAGCCCAGTACTGGGAAACACCCATACACACTCACATTCACACACTCACTAATACACAATGGCCTATTTAGTTCATCCAATTCACCTATAGCGCATGTGTTTGGACTGTGGGGGAAACCGGAGCACCCAGAGGAAACCCACACCAACACGGGGAGAACATGCAAACTCCACACAGAAATGCCAACTGGCCCAGCCGGGGCTCGAACCAGCGACCTTCTTGCTGTGAGGTGACAGTGCTAACCACTGAGCCACCATGCCGCCCTTCTTATATAATCAATCACCTAAAAATTACAATATCATTTATTTCATCTATATATCCTTTCAAGCTTATGTAATTCTCCATAAATTACATAAAAACACATGTTGCACTATAAGTCTGATTCAATCACATAGCTTTTCTGCTTATTTACATTTAGTCATTTAGCAGACGCTTTTGTCCAAAGCGACTTACAATTGAATTCAGTGATCCAACAAGAAGAAGCAATACACACAAGAAGTGCTAATTATAGTTTATCTATCTATCTATCTATCTATCTATCTATATATATATATATATATATATAGATATGGAGTGATTGTAAGAAAGTGTCTGGTGCAAATGTGCAAAACTGGTGCAAGTGTGGGTTAAAGTGTCACTGAGATAAAACTAGGGTTGTCACAATACTGGAATTTTGTACCAATCGATACTGAACTTTTAAAACGTCCATTTCCCGCGAACATTTGAGTGCTGTTGAGCACATTCTTAAACAGAGCTGATTTGCCATTGTGTTCACATGCTCAACAGAAATGACTGTGATTGGCCGTGAAGGTCATCAGTTCACCGAACTCACCGCTGTTTACTAAGTGTAACCACAGATACAGGGACACTGGAGCATTTTAAAGTCACGTCGATCAGCTGTTTTGTCTATAAGCTGACATACATCCGCTGATGAATACCAGCTTTAAAACCCTCCAGTGTCCCTGTATCTGTGGTAACACTCAGTAAACAGCGGTGAGTTCGGTGAACTGATGACTTTCACGGCCAATCACAGTCATTCCTGTTGAGCACGTGAACACAATGGCGCTGTTTAAGAACGCGCTCTAATGTCAGCGGGAAATGGATGTTTTTAAAATTTCAGTATCGATTGGTACCGAATTCCAGCATCGTGACAACCCTAGATGAAAGATTACGTTTTCTACAGGTGGTTTGTCAAGCCCACTCACCTGTGTGAGGCACACTCGGAATTGCATAACGTTTTGATTATCTACCATCTTTATATTTATGAGCATCAGTAGGGTAAATTAATAACAGTGAATACAAAACATATGAAGAGAGAAAAAGTGCTGATCATTTTTTTTGACACATGCTAGATCCACAGGACTGAAACAGTTAATTAGCTATAACTTTACAATTGAAAATTAGCATTTGTAAAATAGATGCTTTGTACAACCGGTCCCGTGAAGTGCTTTAAAATGTACATTATTGTTTGATGTGTGATGTAATTTTTAACTTAAATATGAGGGCAGGACATGATAGAGGCCGGGTTTTTTATATATAAAAATAAATAACAACTATCTTATTATTTATTCACTTATTCTTTGTATAATTAAATTTTCCTGATCATTTCTTGTTTGGGGAATTGTTTCAGTGCGTGATTTTTATGGCATCTTATGTATATCTATATGTATCAATATTATTTATATTGTATTTACGGTGTTATTTTCTGTCTGACCTAAGATTAATCTAATAAAGCAATAAATAAATAATAACAGCTAATATCGTTTTGTTTTAAGATCAACTTAAAAGCAAATGAGAAGCGTCTTCAAGGGTGCGGAACATGTCAGATACTATAGAGCAGTGTTTCTCAACCACGTTCCTGGAGGACCACCAACACTGCATGTTTTAGATGTCTCCTTTGTCTGTCTCACCCATTATAGGTCTTTGCTAATGAGCTGATGATCTGAATTAGGAGTGTTTGGTTAAGGAGACAAGGAAAATGTGCAGAGCTGGTCGTCCTCCAGGAACATGGTTGAGAAACACTGCTATAGGGCATTTGATTGGTCAGAAGATTTGATGAGAAACTGAAATATGAGGTGATTTTTTTTGTTGTTTTTTTATATTTTGGATCCATTGACTCATGCAAGGTGATTCAGGGAGGCTTGGTGGTATTATGTTGCATTGGACAATATAAAAATGAGCTGAACGTTCCACTCTCATATGCGCTTTTAAGGGACTGCACTCTCACACTAAGTTGACCTGTTCAGTAACTCTGGCTTTAGTAACTTTAAATACTTTTGTTGCATGGAAAAAGTTACTATTGACATCCCAAAGGACTTTTTTTAAGCTCCATGATGACCAAATTTTAAATCTAGGCGGGTTTTTTTTTCTCCAGTTGGGTTTTGATCTTTGGCCCTCCCATCTGACGCCAAAGGTTCTGTGACATAACATTACTGGAATTCAGTGATTTAAAGTCTTGGGCAAGCTTTGCTTCTGGTAATTTCATTATAGATACTGCAGCCATGTTACTGTAGCTTAAGATTTGGTCCTCTAAAAACCCAGAAGACCTGTGAGCTGTTTATATAGGCTAAAGGAAAGAAGGAGCTTTATAATCGCTTGGCTCTGTTCAACCTATTTGTTTATCCTTTCTGACAAGAGCTAAGGTTGTTAAAAAATGTCCCTATTCGTTCCAAAGACTGTACTTTCTCAACTGATTCTAAAAAGAAAAAAACTTTTTTTTTTGACGGCCACATGTTGAATTTACACAAATCACTATATTATAACAACAATTCCATATTTAAGCATTCTTTCTTGGGAAGCAGTCTGGATTAAATCCTTTGGTTTTTCCAATAAAACTGTCTTTTTATCCAAAATAGCATGACGTATTATCTTTTACAAATGACAGATGATTAAAATGAACTGGTACTGGTACTGTGATGCTCCAAAATGTCACAAAAATATATACAGTTAAAGTCAGAATTATTAGCCCTTCTGTATATTTTTTTCCCCAATTTCTGTTCAATGAAACAGAAACGTTTCAACACATTTCTAAACATAATAGTTTTAATAACTCATTTCTAATGACTGATGTCTTTTATCTTTGCCATGATGACGGTACATCATATTTGACTAGATATTTTTCAAGATGCTAGTATTCAGCTTAAAGTGATATTTAAAGGCTTGACTAGGTTAATTAGGCAAGTTAGAGTAATTAGGCAAGTCATTGTATAACGATGGTTTGTTCTGTAGACAATCGAAAAGAAATATTGCTTAATGGGGGGGGATAATATTGACCTTAAAAAGTTTTTAAAAAGATTAAAAACTGATTTTATTCTAGCTGAAATAAAACAAATAAGACTTTCTCCAGAAGAAAAAATATTATAGGAAATATTGTAAAAAAAAAAAAATCCTTGCTCTGTTAAACATCATTTGGGAAATATTTGCAACCTTCCAACTATAAGCTTTAAGTACTTCATCACTTTAATCATATCACTTACAATATGAGTTGAAGTTTGCATATTTCATGGTGAAATTTAATCTAAAGTGTGGTCATACCTTCCAGTGTGGTTCCCATGCCTTGCAGTGGCGCTCCTTGTCCCGAGGAGTAGCGTGCGGTCACGGAGAGCTCATACTCTGTGCCTGGTTCCAGATTTTTCAGCATGGTTGATGTGGTGTCCCCCTTGACTGTCACCTCTTTTGTCACACCACTTTTAGTGGACTGGTAGAAAACGCGATACTGAAGGACTCTTCCTGGTGCTGCGGCCCAGGACAGCTGCATGGATGACACAGTCTCGTCAGAAACCCGCAGGTCTCTCGGTGAGCCAAGTTCTATCATATGTAAGGAAAAAAAGCAGTCAAAAATAAAGTACCTCTCCCTTAAAAGAACGCTCCATTTTTTGGCTAATTTTACAGCTTAACTAGGGGTTTTGCCATTTTTTTTTATCTATTTAGCCAAACTTCGAGTCTGCCGTGAGCACTTTTAGCGTAGCCTAGCGTAGATCATTGAATCAGATTAGACCATTAGCATCGCACTAAAAAATGACGTATTTAAAGTATAACTGTTCTGTAGTTATGTTGTGTACTAAGACTGACTAGTTTGCTCCAAGTTGCTATTTTCTAGGCAAGTATGAAGTAGGAACTGTACTCTCATTTTGGGCGTAATCATCAAGGAACTTTGCAGCAGTACCATAGCTGTAGGATCCACAATGATATTACAAAGTGTCTGAAAATAGTCCCCAGCACTATGTCTAACACTACCATTTAGAATTTGCATAATATCATTGCGCCAGCTGCAGCCATGGTACGACAGCAAAGCTCCTTGATAATTACGGCAGAATAAAAATATAGTTCCTAACCATATTAAGCAAGAAAATATATATTTTTTAATAGAGTCAAGCTTTAAATATGGCAATTATCAAAACCTTTTTTTTTTTTTTTGAGCGAGATGTTTACGGTCTAATCTGATCTAATGATCTATGCTAAGATAAGCTAAACGTACTTCTGCCAGACATGGAGATTGACTAAATGGTGTCAGAAATTATTTAACTGCAGGAGAGTCGTAAAATGAGCCAATTTAAAAACAACAACAACAAAAAAAGTTCCTTTAACATAACCCATCAGGTGAAAAAAAAAAACAACATGTCTGATCGCAAGTGAACAACTCATTTCTCCCCAAATTGAAGAATGTCTTTAGCATGCTTATTACACCAGAATGAGAGTATAGTTCCTAGCCATATTGACCAAGAAAATATACTTTAAATTTTCCGTCTCTACGATGTAACTACCGAAGAATCAAGCTTTGAATAGGAAAATTTACAACTTTTTTTTTTTGAGAGAGAGAGAGAGAGATGCTAATGGTCTAATCCGATTCAATTATCTATGCTAAGCTAAGCTAAGCTAAAAGTACTCCTGCCAGACCTGAAGATTGACTGAATGGTGTAAGAAACTATTTTACTCTAAGAGAGTTATAAAATGAGCCAATTTAAATTAAAAAAAGTTCCTTTACGTAACCCCCCATTTGAAAAAAACAAGTCTGATCGCAAGTGAACAACTCATTTCTCCCCAAATTGAAGAACGTCTTTAGCATGCAGCATGACTTAGAATCTGATTAAATAGGAGCGAGAAAACTGATGTGTTGACTGAGAGATTAAACTAAAATTTAACACAAGCACTGAAAGTCGTGACCTGGGATTTGTCCTTTGCAGATAATAACAGTAGACAGACTGCAGCTGCATTTCTGTAGGCAGCCATAAAGGTTCCACTGGCTCATGCTCGGACATTAACTACTCTAAGGATTGATAAAGAACCCAGAGATTTCGCCTAACCAAACAGACATTCATCGCCAACTCAATGACAGAAATTCCGGGAAACGTCTAATAGAGTTTTTTATCAAAATCGACATTGATTTTTCCATTCACTTAAGCTTTTGACTGCTCAACCAATCACTGTAAATCTTTAAGCCCTTTTTTAAATACCACACCCACACCCTTGATTCACGCTCTCAAGTGATTTGTGTGTCTGATTATGTCACCGCTATAAATGCTTAGGAAATATCCAATAGCAATGCCAGAATTTCTGTATACGTCTTAAATAAATGAAAATACAGTTGATTTTAGGACTGTGAAATATGACGATATATATATATATATCATAAATACCCTATCGTTTCATATTATTATGTTCTATCGTTTAATTCGTGGTGTCAAAAAATACATTGCTTATGGCAATACTTTTCATAATTTACATGAGCGCAGTATTACAGGCCATTACAAGGATGCAGACACAAATAGCATTTTATTTAGCGAAATTTGTATTTTTATGTTGGACATGCAATGGCTAGTTTTAAAAAGTGTTTTATATTTTGTACATATTAATTTTAGATTTCTACATTCGCCCTGAAGTTCTAAATAAAGTAAGAAATATGATCACATATGAATGAGTATATTTAGAAAACTAAATATTCTGATTTAGAAAACGAAAAATTCTGATAATATTGTTATCAGGAGACTACTTATATCGTGATCAGTGGTGGAAAGAGTACTGAAAAATCATACTCAAGTAAAAGTACCCTTACTTGCCTAAAAATGTAGCGCAAGTAGAGTAAAAGTATCTGTTGTAAATATTACTCAAAGTACGAGTAAAAAGTAGACCTTTCAAAAGTACTCAAGAGTAGTGAGTAGTGAGTATTACGCTGTTAAAAGCTGATGCATTTACATGTAATTTGTGAATGTATGTAAACGTAACATTCTGTAGTGCATTTAGTTATTGCCCAGCAGGCACACAACGTCATAAGACGTTAATATTAGGTTAGATTTAGGTTGTGATGTCAGGTGACCAAAATTCAAGTCTAGGCAGTGTCTAAGGACAACGTTATTTTGATGTCCAATAACGACGTCAAATGACGTTGATATTTGGTTGATTTTAGGTTGTGTTAGAAAGTGACCAAAATCCAACATCGAGCCAACATCTTAAACCAACGTCATATTGACATCAAATATTGACATTTATTCATCAGATATGGCAACCAAAATCCAACATCTGATAGACGTCATAGTGGTAACATCCACACAACATCAAGCTGTAACATCATTAGACATTGATATCTGGTTGATTTTAGGTTGGACATTGATATCGGCCTGACATTGAGTTCTGATGTCAACCCGATTTTTATTTCCAAAAAAAATGCAATGTCCCCACAATGTTGGGGTACAACGTCAATCTGACGTCATGTTGACGTCTTGTGCCTGCTGGGTGTTTAAGGCCATTTCGGTCATCATACAGTAAACATCCGTCATCTTCTCATCAGTGACATGCATCTAAAAGGTCTCTGGGTCATTGCGTGTAAAGATTTTGGACATCTTCTTGGACACTTTTAATGCTTCCAAACAGTTTGCTGCAATTATAAATCGCCCATGTCTTGAGGTTGTTCATTATGATGCAATTTACCTTGTATGTGCAATTTGATTGGACAGGAATCACAGGACTGTTTTTTCTAATCCCCATAGACAAGAAAAAATAAAGTAGTGACTGCAGGTTGAAGGAAAGTAGTGGAGTAAAAGTTCCGATACTGCACTAAAAATGTACAGTAAAAAAAAAAGTAAAAGTACACATTTTTAAAACTACTTAGTAAATTACAATTTCTGAAAAAAACTACTCAATTACAGTAGTTTGAGTATTTGTAATTTGTTACTTTACACCACTGATCGTGATATGAGATTTTTATCATATTGCCCAGCCCTAGATGAATGAATGTAAACACTTATATCCTATTGCAATAATCCTATAGTCTCATGTCTTCAAAGTAATTTTTAAAATGCTTCCACTCACCTTCTTTGGTTGTTCCATCAATCTGCATTTGAGGCCCAACACCTGAAGGGTATTCAGCTGCCACAGAGACACGGTAGGTAGTAACTGGGTTAAGTTGCTGAAGAACAATAGTGGTTTCAGGGCCAACTGTTGCAGTTTCAAGCAGCCCACTATCCCCTTGGACTGGGACGTATTTGAGTCTATACCGCACCACTGGACCAGGAGCCTCCCTCCATGAGACCCGGAAACTGCTGCTGGTCTCTTCTGAAACCTTCAGGTTGGTAACAGATCCTAATTCTGCACAAAATAAAAAAATAAAGGTCATAAAGAACTCTCTGTGGAAACTCAAATGTTAAAATGAATGTGAATAATGCAGACACGTACCATCAAGTGTGGTCTCATAGCCTGATAGCGGAAAGCTTTCTCCTTTCTCATATTGGGCGTAAACCTTAACCTCGTACTTTGTGACTGGAGTAAGGTGATATAAAACAGTGGTAGTAGAGTCTCCTGGAACAGACACCGAGGTATAACTAGCTTCTGCATCTGCGTCAGGTTTGTATTGCACCAGATAGGCCTGAACATCCGCAGCATCTATTTCCCAAGAAGCTCTGAAAGTCCTTGAAGTCACCTCTGATAACGTCAGAGACCTAGGAGCAACCAGACCTGAAAGACAAACCAGAATTGAAGATATGAGGTTTTCTCTTTTGGTTTCCATAAAGAAAGTTGATAACACTTAAGTTTAAGTGCCAATTCTCACTATTAGTTGCTTATACCTGCCTTTTATTAAGATATTGGCTGTTTATTAGTACTTATAAAGTACGTTGTGCATAATCTTATTCTACATTCCCTATTCAATACAAAAACCGAACTATTAATATGCATCAAATTAGGAATTTATTGAGGAAAAGTTCCTAATTAGTGGTTTATTAATAGTGAGAATTGTATCTTTATTTGAAGTGTGACCATTATGTCTGACACCAAGCTATTGTTTGACTTCAAAAGACTTTAAATGCAACACACAACTACTATTTTTTGGTTCTTGCTTGCTTTTTGATCTGGTTAAAATTGTTTAGTTTTATACACTCTGTTAAATAATTTGTTTTGTGATCCACAAAAGAAGCCAGATTTTAAAAAAGGGTAAGCCAATGACAAAAAAAAAAAACAAGTTGGGTCAAATAAACCTATTAGGCTTTGGTACAAAGTTTGAAGCGTATATTGATGTACATCTAGACCAGAGGTGTTTAACCCTGTTCCTGGAGATCTACCTTCCTGCAGAGTTTAGCTCCAACCCTGATCAAACACAATTAAACCAACTACGTAGGATCTAAAGGAGTGCTTGGTAATTAAAAATGAGGTGTATTTGATCAAGGTTGTATCTGAACTCTGGAGGAAGGTAGATCTCCAGGAACCCAGAGTAGACCCAGAGACCAAGTAGACCAGAAACCAATACACTTATAAAGCAGTTATAGTCTTAAAATTCGACCCTACTCATGTCTCCTCTTAAATGTTCAGAAGCTCTTGCTCAATTCTCAGGTGTTAATTCTCACTATTAACGAGTGACTTACCTGCCTCTTATTAAGATATTGGCTGTTTATTAGTACTTATAAAGTACATGTTTTGCATGATCTTATTCTACATCCCCTATCCAATACCTAAACCGAACTACTACCTTAATAACTATTAATAAGCAGCAAATTAGGAATTTATTGAGGCAAAAGTCATAATTAATACTATTAATTATGTATTAATAATTAATAATAGTTTATTAATAGTGAGAATTGTATCTTTAAAAAAAAAAGTGTGACCAAAATGTCCAACACCAAGCTATTGTTTGACTTCAAAAAACTTTAAATGCAACACACAAATACTATTTTTTTGGTTCTTGCTTGCTTTTTGTTGTGGTTAAATTTTTTTTTATTCTTTACATTTTTTTTACCAGTTTTAGACACTCTGTTTGTGAATAATTAAATAAAAAAATAATTTGTTTTGTGATGCTCGAACGAAGCCAGATTTTGAAAAAAGGTAAGGTAATAACCAAAAAAAGATTGTTGGATCGAATAAACCTATTAGACTTTGGTACAAAACCAGAGTTTGAAGCGTATATTGATGTACATCTAGACCAGAGGTGTTTAACCCTGTTCATGGAGATCGACCTTCGAGAGTTCAGCTGCAGCCTTGATCAAACACACCTGTTTTTAACTACCAGGTGCTCCTTTAGATCCTACTTAGTTGGTTTAGTTGTGTTTGATCAGGGTTGGAGCTAAACTCTGCATGAAGGTAGATTTCAGGGAACCAAGAGTAGACCCAGAGACCAACATACTTATAAGGCAGTTATAGTCTTAGGGTGCTTTCACACCTGTAGATCGATTGTTTTGTTCCGAAACAGGGATTAAAATTATTACAATGTTGTGTTTTGTTCTTGGTGCGGTTCGCTTTCACACAGTAAAGTTTCTAAATGGACCAAAATATTTAAAACAAGTCATGTGTGAGTAAACTCTTCTTACATTGGTCAGAGTTTGAGGGTTTATTTTTCAGAGTCCCGCTCAGCTGTCATAAGTCATTATTTTAATTTAAGACTATGATCAATAAGAACATTATAAGTGAAAAGGTGCACTTTAATTTTGAATGGTGACACCCACAGACATCGTCACCATATATCAATCAGAGGTAAGACTTTTTCATGCATAGCCATTAGCTAGAATTATGCATTATAGGCTTTACATTATGGACCGACCTAACAAATTAATTGAGACTGCAGTTCGGTCAATTTTCCTAATGAATAAACAGCTCTTGGTAATAGTTCAGATTGCTTTCACTTTCGTATTCGACATGAAATGCACATAGGAAAGACATCCCACCCTACTCATAATTCTCTCTTCATATAGCCATATATGCCTATGACATAACCATAATACACTGTGATATAGCCTGGTTTGTTAGTTTGTTGGATCATATTGCTTTCTCACGATCCGCTCCAGAGTTTGCTTCAGCCGAGCTGAGACCACCTCATTCAGGCGATCTCGAACCGATTGGCACGGATCAGAGTTCGATTGCGGTGTTCACATATGCCCAAATTAACTTAGCTAAGGGGGCAAACGCGCCAGGTTCCGCAACAAACGTCTAGGTGTGAAAGTACCCTTAAAATCGGACCCTACTCCCTTCTCTTGATGTTCAGAAGCTCTTGCTCAATTATCAGCCATTAATTCTCACTATTAACTAACGGCTTTTCTGCCTCTTATTAAGATATTGGCTGTTTATTAGTGCTTATAAAGCACATGTTCTGCATGATCTTATTCTACATCCCTAATCCTACCCAATACCTAAACCTAACCTACCTTAATAACAATAAATTCCTAATTTACTGCTTATTAATAGAGGCAAAAGTCATGATTAATGGTTTATTAATAGTGAGAATTGTACCTTAAAATAAAGTGTGAGCAAAATGTCTGACACCAAGCTATTGTTTGACTTTAGAAGACTTTAAATGCAACACACAACTACTTTTTGGTTCTTGCTTGCTTTTTTTTCTGGTTAAAATTTTCCTTTTT
>CAIGQV010019088.1:11021605-11033105 GCA_903798115.1 Danio jaintianensis
CAGGAAGGTCAATCTCCAGGAACAAGGTTGAGCACCCCTGGTCTAGACCCAGAAACCAACACACTTATAAATCAGTTAGAGTCTTAAAATCGGATCCTACTCACTTCTCCTCTTGATGTTCAGAAGCTCTTGCTCAATCCTCAGACAGATGGACTGGGTTAGCTCATTGGAAATCCTCTGGAAAGCATCAAAATCCTCTACGGTGTACACATGGGTCTCCGCTGGAGGATTAGCGATCGCCTCTAGCTCCGAGCGGACGGCATCTTTCACACCCACTGCAAAAATCTCCACATCAGTGTTCCTGAGCTTAGCAGCTGGCTCTTTGAAAGCATCCGAGGACTTCCCATCGGTGATCAGAATTGTAACACGTGGTACGTTGTCACGAGCGCCTCTAGTTGCAATAAAAATCCTCTCTCTCACGTACGTCATAGCTTTTCCGGTATTCGTAGAGCCTCCGCGATAGGGGAACGTTCTCACGGCTTTGACCGCGGCATTTAGATCATGGTGGGTATTGAGGTAGAACTCGGTGTATGGGTCTCTGCTATACTGGACCAAGCTGATCTGAACTTTGTTCGGTCCAATGTCAAATGTGTTGACCAGGACTTCCAAAAAAGCTCGAACTTTAGCAAAGTTTGTAATCCCAATGCTGTAGGAACCGTCCACCAGGAGAACGATGTCAGCTTGTACATCCACGCCCAGGGAACATTCTAGAAGCAAAGACTTGTGAGTCAACCTATTGTTTATTGAATGGATTACAGTGGATAGTGGATGTGTGTGATCTATAATAGAGAACTGGATTGCTCATGATGAAAGTGGAGCCACCACGCAGCCATATTGGTATGCCATCCTATGCGTTCTATTGAAACATTGCCTAAGAAGACACTCGTTTGGATCTGAAACCTTCATGTGTACTGTCTTACGTACACAAATGGCCTAAACATGAAATTATTATTTACAAAGGATCGTGAAGTATTCCTGCTATCATTAAAAGAGCGCTAATATTGAGAAGATGATCTAGAAAAATGAAAATAACTTCTTGGTTAATAGGTGGGAGTAATTGATTATTTGTGACCCTGCTTTTACTAAATAAAAAAGTAGCTGTTATGGTGAGGGTCATCGTTGGAAGAGGCAACGTATAAGATATAATTACTTTATTTATTTTTCTCAGACTCATTTTTAATACATTGATAGTTTTCTTTAGGAAATGCACCTATAGACGTTGCACACAAAAGGCCAAATGAAGCGTTATTTACACAAATTTAAGCACAAGATCAAATATCACTGAATAGAAATGTCGTTTACTGTATGTGTAGCTCTTTCTCAGTTGGTTTATATAGTTTGTTAGAATTAGGTGTTTGTTCAGACAAGTCCATTTTCAGAAAAGTCATAGGATAGCAATACGATTTAAAGAACATAACTGTAAATCGTATTTGCATATGGCTCAATGATCTGCTTTAAAAAAGAGATGTTACTTCCAACTTTACCCATCCAGTGGTTATTGGAGTATATTATTTTCTACAGTATTATATTATTAAAGGTCACCATGAAATGGAAGTTAACATGGTCTTTTTTTCCGTTATCCTGACATACATCTACTTGAAACGGTTGTGAAATGAGAAAAAATATAGGGCAGTTTCACTCTTTGGGAACCAATTGGATTGTTGAAAGATGGACGTTGCTAATAAATGAAGGAAGATTGACGAATGGACGAACTCAGAGAAGAAACGAGACACGCCCTGATAGCCCCACCCTACAAGACTGATAGCCTTGCTCTAAAGGACTGATAGCCCTGCCCTAAAGGACTGATAGCCCTGCCCTAAAGGACTGATAACCCTGCCCTAAAGGACTGATAGGCCTGCCCTAAAGGACTGATAGCCCCGCCCTAAAAGCATTCCATGTGACCAGGTATTGAAGTAAGTTGTTTCAAGGGGGGAAGGATAGGTTATAGTAATTGATTCAAGTTTATGAGAGCAAATAAATTTTTACAAAGTAATGAAGTGCACAGAGACATCATTTATAACAAGAACTACTATATACAGTTGAAGTCAGAATTATTAGCCCCCCTGTATATTTTCCCCCAATTTCTGTTTAACGGAAAGAAGTTTTTTTCAACACATTTCTAAATATAATAGTTTTCATAACTCATTCCTAACAACTGACTTCTTTTAATCTTTGCCATGATGACAGCACATAATATTTTACTAGATATTTTTTAAGATACTAGTATTCAGCTTAAAGTGACATTTAAAGGCTTAACTAGGTTAATTAGGCAAGTTAGGGTAATTAGGCAAGTCATTGTATAACGATGGTAGTGAAGTGAACCTGCCATATACTTCAGTGAACATCTTGTCACACTTTCAGGCTGTACCGCGGGTCATTTCTGACTGATCCCTGTAGCGCAGACGTTGTAGCCCTCTATCGGTAGGGAATAGTAAGATGGCGGACAGAACACTTCCAATGGCTTCACTGCATCTCAGCAGTTCAATGAGCAATCCAGTCATTAAAGATCAATGGTGTAGACCCTTCCTCACCTAATGATACCTTCAAAGGCTGGGTTTTCTCCATTGCCATAACTGCCTCGCTGGGCGTCAGACCTTTGAGTGCAAACAAGCTGATCTCATACTCTGTATCAGGAGACAAATCCCTCACATTCACAGAGGTCTGAGTCGGCCCAACGTACAGCTCCTGACGCTTGCTGCCGGCCAACATGGGAACCATCTGCACCTTGTATCCAGTCACTTCCCCAAAAGATGCATCCCAAGTCACTCGCATAGACTTGGATGCAACCTCCGTGACTTGCAAGTTTGACGCTGGTTCAACGACTGCAAAATAAACAGAAAAAGGAGCCATGTTTAATGCGTGGGGTTGTGTTTAATAAACCCGCTGAGGCAGATTTACACTTGTTATTGTTTGTTTACCTTCCTCTCCGCTAGCCAGCGAGTTGAGCTGGTCGTCCACACTGCTGCACACCTGCGCGATAAACGATTTCTCCACAGCTTTGATCATGTCGAAGTTTGGCACCGTGTACACGTGCGTTCTGTAGGGCGTTGAAGACATTTGTTTTAACTCTTCCTCATCTGCTTCTTTGATCCCTGAATGAAAAGAATAAATAAGAGCATGAAATTCCGTCAAGGATTTCTTCGGAGCAGATGGATTTCTTTGTAAGCTTCCCAGTTCTGTGAGAAAGCAGGACAAGCAATGATGAACGACCGCATACCCAATGTGAAGATTTCGACTCCAGCGTTCTTTAACTTCTTGGCGTAACCCTCCACGGGGTCCTGAGATTTCCCGTCGGTGATAACAACAGCTACTCTGGGGAATCCCTTTCGAGCACCGGCAGCCTCCGTGAAAATGTTTTTCAGCAGGTAATCCAGGGCTTCACCTGTACAAAGAATAAATAGAAATGCATATGGTTACTATGTTGTTAAGGAGTAATACAGGATTCCCACTCTAATTAAAATAACAAATTCCCTGACTTTTCTTTGACTTTCAAAGCTACATTTTCATGACGTATTTACCACAGATTTTGAATATATATAAGGATTATATAATAAGGATAATAAGTATAAGGATTGATAATATTCCAGTTGAGCCACTGAAGGCATTTGGTCTGTTTTGAGAATGTTTTTTGGTATTTTCCTGGACTTCTCTGGACCATCCAAGCAGGCACATAATGTTAATATTAGGTTAGATTTAGGCTGTGTTGTCAGGTGACCAAAATTCAATGTCTAGGCAGCATCTAAGGACAACGTTATTTTGACGTACAATAATGACATCAAATGACGTTGACATTTGGTTGACTTTAGGTTGTGTTGGAAAGTGACCAAAATCCAATGTCAAGCCAACATCTTAAACCAACGTCATATTGATGTCAAATACTGACATTTATTCGTCAGGTAAGGCAACCAAAATCCAACGTCTGATAGACGTCATAGTAGTAACGTCCACACAACGTCAAGCTGTAATATCATTAGACGTTGATATTTGGTTGATTTTAGGTTGGACGTTGGACACTGACATCGCCCTGACGTTGGGTTCTGACGTCAACCCGATTTTCATTTCCAAACAAAATGCAATGTCCCACGATGCTGGGGTACAACATCAATCTGATGTCATATGTTGATGTCCTGTGCCTGCCGGGATTGCTGTCTATGGAGGATGAGGGAGCTCTCTTTCATATAAAATATCTTAATTTGTGTTCTGAACATGAATGAAAGTCTCAAGGGATTGAAACAACATAAGAGAAAGTAATTAATAAAATAATTTTCTTTTTGTGGTGAACTACCACTTTAAGTGATTGCCAGTTGCTGAGCATGAAAGAAAAAAAGAGCTGAAAAATAGCCTAACCATAACAAGAGGCGTGAAACAATGTCCTAAAAAATGACATAGACAAATTACATTTTGATAAATGAAAACTAAAATTTAAAGTAACGAACAAAAGCACCTGATATACCATGACTTGGACAAATAACAAATAAAAAATTCCCTGACTTTCAATATCTGGAATTGACCTTTTCAACGATATTGCAGAAATTTCCATGACTCATGGGAACCCTGGTAATATTATGTGTAGGTTTCAGTTTGAATAAGTGTTAATGTGGTACCTGTCATGGTGTTGCCGCCCTTGTATGGCAGATTGTTAATGGCTCTGAGTAGATCGACCCGTCTGAAGTGCTGGTTAAGGTTAAACTCAGTTCTGGTGTCAGTGCTGTACTGAACAACACCCACTCGAGTCTTGTCCTCTCCCAGGTCAAACGCACCAGCCAGGGCTGCGATGAAGTTGCGAATGAATTTAAAGTTTTCCCGTCCGACACTCCAAGAGCCGTCCACCAGGAAGACAAGGTCAGCAATGGCACCTATTGAGCATTCTTGGGAGACATAATGAGAGGTCAATGAGTCAAAAGCTCTGCCCTGGACACGTTTAGAAATATATAAACCACTCAGTATAAACACATTTGACAAAAAACTCAAATGTCTGAACGGATTTTAATATTCAGAAATACACCAGGCATTTGATTTAGTTGTTGGACAGTTGTTGGCCTGCTGGTTTGTCCATTCACAAACATTTTCATCATCACATGATCTCTTATAACAAAATCACATGACTTTTTAAATGGGCATACTGGAATTCGTTTAGTAAAAGAGTTTCCATCGCAGTTTATGCGCATTTTTTCTTATCAAATAAAACGTTTATCCTACTCAGTTATTCGCATACATTTTTTATGCGCATTTTCAAAATTGATTCGCATCTTGCCGTTTTCATCAACCGTTTTTTTATGCACATATCCAAAATGCGCATAAAAATAAGTGGATGGAAATATAGCTATTGATAAAATACAAACTCTTTTACATAGAGTTGAAGGCAAAGTTATTAGTCCTACTGTGAAATTTGTATTATTTCCCAAGTCGTGTTTAAAAGAGCATGGAAATTCTCTATTAGAGTAAGTATTTTCTATTATATCTTTCTTCTGGAGAAAGGCTCATTTCATTTAGTGTGGCTGGAATAATACTATTATATGCTTTAAATTTAAGGTCAATATTATTAGCCCCCATGATACTTTTTGTTTCCCCTGTTACAATGCCACTGCCGTTACTGACAATAAAATGCATGTTACTATAATTAAGAACACTGAAGCGGTTTTCATGCGAGCATCTTCTCTCTCAGGACCTCTCTTTCTCTGGAGGGGGTGTGTGTGTTCGGGGCTGGGGCGGGACACATAACCAACCAGCGATGATGATTGGTGTGTCTATGAACGTGGTGTAACTGAGAACGTGATGATTGGCTTAGATAGAGTACATTTCCATCAGAGGCAGAGTAGTTCAGGTATCACACAAGCACAGTCAGTCGCACACACCAACGACCAGGAGTCGGAACAATGGCAAATCCAACAGGTAGCGTTTGCAAACTGGAAATATAAGCACTACCTTTTCTTCGTTGAGGTGAAAGACAAGAATGTTTCTGTATCGTCTAACTTATGCCCAGGAAAAGAAGAGTCTCTCTGCGTCGGTGACAAGTAATTCTAAACTAATGAAACGCCTCACGTCGTCACATGCAGCCACAAAATTCAAAATTAGTGGCTATGCAGGGGATAACGTGAGCTCTGCTACCAAAGGAGGAGATGAAGCTACGACGTCAAAGCAAATACAACTTGATTTTTCTCCACCGCAAACACTTATTACTCAGACAGAATTAAACAAAATAATATCTAGATATATAGTTGAGGACATGCTGCCGTTGTCTCTCACATTGTCACACAACAACATTAAAATTGTGTAGATTAGTGTACAATGATTTATATTTATTTTATAGTCATTTGACAAATACATTTTTTTTAAAGTAACGCAATAGCTACTTTCCCTGGTAATTAGTTACTTTTATAATTATGTAACTCAGTTAATATTTGTGAGAAGTAACTATAACTAATTACTCTTTTAAAGGAACGTGCCCAACACTGATAGTTATACATGTATGCTTGACTGTTTGTCAAATTATGAAGCAAAAATACGAAGAGGATCACCCTGTAGAATAGCATAACATTTATCTATTACACAACATGCATCGTTCACAACTCATTCTCTTTTGATTCATGAGTTGTGTCTCTTTATGGAATCTTATTAGGCATGTCATGACTAGTCACTCCCTCTCTCTTGAACTCAATTAATCCTTATCCTCCATACAGTTTTAATCTTGCAGTCAAAAAACGATTTGAGGAATTTGCTGCCGTTGAGCAGATTGAGTCGACAACGTCTTTGGTGAGATGTTGGCAAACCCTTTCGGTAGACAGGACAGGACAAGAAGCTGCTGACATATCGTAGCATGCCTTTCTTTATTGCTGTAATTAGATTCGCTTATTTTCCACTTGTGCCAGCACTGTGAATGGGTTTTGTTAGTGGGTCGTCTACACAGGACATGCTAACTAACCGTTTTGGTATTTAGGGTTGGAGGGTTTGGATTTTCCACTTCTGCTTAATGTAGGAAAGTAAAAGTAAAGCTGTTCACCTTCATCTGGGAGGACGAGGCCGCAACGCTCTTGTAAAGAGAGGAGTTGTAAAGCTTTTCCACTTTCTGCGTTGCATGAAGTTTGGGATTTTTATTTTAAAATCAGACGCAAAGGGACCACTTACAAACTCTCGCCCAAAAGCCACGCTGGAAACGTTGGCTCAGTTTATCATGTCTGGAAAACGTAATGCTGACTAAACAAGCTAAATTGTTATCAGCAATCATAAATTTTGGAAAGGAAAGACAGGCATGCACACATTTGCCTATTGACTGGTGTGGAAACTCTCAATAAAACAGAGCAATGGAAAGAGCCTGGAGGTGTGTACTTACTGACTGCATCTGAGACCTGAGGTTTCCTGGTACCTCCTTCAAAACCGCTCGATTGGACTTGAAGCAACAAAAACACACAAAATCAATAAAGATTCACGTCAATGCATTTCTTCTATTAAATAAATTTCCATCCCTCCTTTAGTAGTTTGTGAATACAGTATTTAAAGGGATAGTTCACCCAGAAATGAAAATTACCTCATCATTTACTCTCCGTCATGTGGTTTCAAACATTTATAAGTTTCTTTCTTCTGTTTGAACACAAAAGAAGATACTTTGAAAAATGCTGGTTGCTATTTTATGCCCTACACTAAAAAAAAAAAAAAAAGATTTATTCGATTTTTTTTTTTTTTTTAAGATAAGTAGTTGCATGGGGGCGCAGTGGGTAGCGCTGTCACCTCACAGCAAGAAGGTCGCTGGTTCAAGCCTTGGCTGGGTCAGTTGGTGTTTCTGTGTGGAGTTTGCATGTTCTCCCCGTGTTCGCGTGGGTTTCCTTCGGGTGCTCCGCTTTCCTTCACAGTCCAAACACATGTGCTATAGGTGAATTGGGTAGGCTAAATTGTCCGTAGTGTATGTGTGTGAATGAGTGTGTATGGATGTTTCCCAGTGATGGGTTGCGGCTGGAAGGGCGTCCGCTGCGTAAAACATATGCTGGATAAGTTGGCAGTTCATTCTGCTGTGGCGACCCCTGATTAATAAAGGGACTAAGCCGAAAAGAAAATGAATGAATGAATAAAGTGGTTGCAAACCATTTTTATGGGCTGAATTTAAACAAACACATTAAATTTTGTAATGTCCAACTTAATTTATTTATTTAAATTCAGCCCATATACATTGTTTGCAACCACTTACCTTAAAAACAATTAGTAAATCCAATTAAACATTTTTTTTCTGTGTACTATGAAAGTCGATGGGTCCCATCAACCAGCATTCTTCAAAATATCTTCTTTAACAGTTTAAAAACCACATAACTGTTTGAAACCACATGAAGAAGAGTAAATAATGAGGTAATTTTCATTTTGGGTGAACTACAGTAACCCTTTAATAGAGATTACAATCACAAATGGTTACTTTTACTCTAAGCTACTTCAGAAAAACTATATAAATCATAACAAAACAATGTATTAAGTATTTTTTCCAAATAAAATTAACCATGACTGCAGTATCCATGCATTAATGGCATACTCAGCCAATAAGACAGATCGCCACTTACTTGTAATTTGACCAGAGATCGGTATACTCTCTTCTGATCCCAAATATGACGTTATCGTAACAACATAATCCACATCGGGGGTCAAATCTCTGATAGAGGTTTTGGTTGAGGTGGGAGAAAGTGTAAATTCTTTAATAGGCTCTTCTGCAGAGAGAAGGGAACATTTGCATGTACAATGTTAAAACGTCACATCGTGATATACATTCAACATCAAGATAACATCTTTATTTATACGTAGATAAATCTAGTCTAGACACACAAAAGCTGGATTAGGGAAGCATTAATGACTTCCCAAGACAAGTGATGAGTAACAGTCCAGGTTTAAATCATTTTTAAAAGGGCACGCCAGAACGCATTTCCCAAGAGTTGCCTGTGGCGGTGAGTTTAAAGGTTACTTGTCGTTTACCAGATGCTTTCTTATCGCAAGCAAAAAGTACACCTAGGGACGGTTCCCCTCAAGCAGCGTGAGGTTAAAGGAACACTCTACTGTTTTTGAAAATAGGCTATTTTTACAACACCCCAAGAGTTAAAGAGTTTACAATTTTTAATGCATTCAGACAATCTCCGGGTCTGCCAGAGCACTTTTAGCTTAGCTTAGCATAGATCATTGAATCGGATTAGACCATTAGCATCTCGATAAAAAATGACCAAAGAGTTTCATTAATTTTCCTAATTAAAGCTTGACTCTTCCAGTTCCATCGTGTACTAAGACCAACAGAAAATGAAAAGTTGGTATTTTCTAGGCCGATATGAACTAGGAACTATACTCTCATTTTGGCGTAATAATCTTTGGATAGTTGGACAGGAACTTTGCTGTCCTACCATGGCTGGAGCAGCACAACGATATTATGCCGTTCCTAAAAATCAGCTAACTTCCGTCAATATAACCAACGTGACCACAGGGAGAGTGCCTTACAACCATGGAGACATTTGTGATAGATGATTCAGAACTATTTTCAGGCACTGCATGATATTATTGCGCCTACTGCAACCATGGTACAGTAGCAAAGTTATTTGATTATTATGCCAGAAGGAGAGTATAGTCAAAGTCCCCTTCAAGGAAAGTCTGTTTACTCAACGGCCATATTTGCAATGCCCCCAGGCAGTATATCCACGACCAAAGCCCTATCTTAATGAATGGGGGAATCCTGAAATCTGAACTCGCAATTAAATTACATATTTCAAATAAGCAGCAAAACCTGAAGTGATCTGTCCCATTACTGTTGTTGCTTAAGCTCTAACTACATTTAAAACATGTAATTTCCAGTTTGCTCCAGCTACTGCGCATGCGCAAAGACGCATCTCCTTTATGGCTGTTTCAATGGTAACCAGAGGACACGGTTATAAACACTGGAAGGAAAAACTTCCACTGGAAGCAAAGACTAGAGGATGACACTAGAAGGTCGTGATAATTGATGGGATATGCTGTAATGTTTTTCCCCTGTCAAAATCAATGCAGGCACATAGTGATCGGCAAGCGACGGGGTGCCGTCACAAACAAGTGAATCTGTTCAGACTCCTCCCCCACAGAAATGCGTGGCTAACAATTGGCAATTTCGACCGGAAGGCGGGACTTCTTTCACTGTGGCGGCCATAGTGAGCATTGCACTTTTCCCCATTCATAGTAATGCCAGCGAACCGTCTTTGTATATCTATAGTCTTTAGTATAGTTTCATATCAGCCTAGAAATGAGCAACTTTTGGTTTTCCATTGCTCTTAGTACACAATGTAACAACAGACAAGTAAATGATCAAAACTCTTTGGTCATTTTTATTATCGAAGTTTTTTAAAAACTTTTTTTTTTAAAGTTTTTTATTAATCTATGCTAAGCTAAGCTAAAAATGCACCCTCCAGACCCAACGATTGGCTGAATGAATTCATAAATGGTAAAACTCAACAGTTTAACTCTTGGGGGGGGGGGGTAGTAAAACGAGCCTAATTTCTAAAAATATATTTATATTATATATTAAGACATACTTTCACAATATGCCTTTTTTGGGAAGGTAGAATATGCCAACTTCTTCAGAATCAAATCAATTGTCATTTGAAAAAAATTAAGCTCTGAAACCAAATATCTGTTTTGATACTGAGGTAAAACTAGAGGCAAATGTTTTCATGCTGGTGTATTTTTACCCACCTGTATCCGACGTCACTTGTACTCTGAAGCCCTCAACCCTCGACAGCGGTTGTTTCCATGTCATTTGCACTGTGTTTTCATTTAATATCTTAAACCTCAAGTCTGACGGAGGCATTGCTGTGGAAAGAGGAGGCGAATCAAGTTATCTCCAAGAACCATTCCAAAAAAAAGCTGTATTTATGAGAAGTGCACACAGGTTTGTGGACGAAATCCCAACAGTGAAGTTGGGGAAGGACTCAAGGCAACATGGAACAAACGTGGACGACGGCCATTTTGGGTCAAAATGACATCTGTTTGAGCTGTCTGACCGCAGGGCCATTGACTACTCAAGCATAGACACGTAAAGCACGTTCCACAAAGATCTCAAGAAAACATTACGCTGGGCCATAACTTACAACGGGCATGCAGTTACTGCAGTCAACTGCTTCATCACAGATAGACATTGACTCTACAATGGACAGTAATGGGTCACATTTTGAGTGCAATTGCATTAATGAGGTCATTTTCATTTCAAATTGCTTAAAAAGGTGCACAACAACAACCTTTACTAACAATGAGAAATGAAAATGCAGGACAGTGACAAACGAATATATAAACAAAAAGAGGTTATGCAACATGGGACGCAACAATCTAGATGAACTAGAAGACTCATGCACTTGTACATGAAAAGTTGTTTACAACAACTTGAGGGACTAAAGGAACTTCATGTACAAGACGCACATGTATAGAGGACTTTGAAATATTTTAAAGTGATATTCATTGTGTTTGAAATGTCAGTGTGTGTGTGTGTGTGTGTGTGTGTGTGTGTGTGTGTGTGTGTGTG
>CAIGQV010019088.1:11033505-11044755 GCA_903798115.1 Danio jaintianensis
AATGATTTCCAGCTGTCTTTAAAATAACTTCTTTTGTGTTCAACAGAGGAAAGAAAGTCAAACGGGTTTGGATCAAGTGAAGAGTGAGTAAATGATGACAGAATTTTCAGTTTTAGGTGTACTATTCCTTTAATAACATTTCGTTTGTGGTATTGAGCCTTTAATCATATCTAAGTCAAGTAAGAAACTTAAAGTATTTGTCTGGTTGTCATATTTTATAACAGTGGAACGTGTTTAATTGAGTATTTTTCAAAACTGCAGCATTGAGAAATAACACATCTGTAGCTTACTTCTAGCTATAACTTATAATAACTATAGAAAAAATAATAATAAGCTGAGGTTTTGTTCCTCATGTGGGGGAAAATGAAGGGAAACTTGGCCTCCATGTGATTTTCTTTGTTTTAAATAAAAGTTATAAAATGTTCCACTATACTTTCCACTGAACACTGGCGAAATGTCTAAACACCCTGTCGTTTACTCAATGATTTGCTATGGCTAAGTCACAGTTTTACTGCCTCTAACCTACCAAGAGCTCAGTTACTGAAATATATAAATACTAAAATAAAAGTGTTTTACTAGAGGAAGCAAAAAAACCTTGAACATGAATCTGTCTGGCTGAGATGTCCGGTATCCTGCAAGTGGTCATAAGATGCATGTGGAAAAAATATTTAAAACCAAGTCATATTCAATACTAAACCTGGAGTTATCCTTAAAGTACATGTTCAACCTTATAATTGGCTATTTAAAACGATCACAATGTAGTAATACAGTTAGATCAAGATTAAATACTCAGTGCTCTAATGTATTTTCATTTGCACTAGCTTAAACCACACTCAAAAAGTTTGAAGCAATCTTTTAAGACAGTAAACAGTCCTTGACCGGTGTCCACCCTAGTGTCTAAAAAGAGACATTACACATTTAAATACACATGAGGAATTTTTTTTCTCCAGTACTTTTGCTCATTCTTCGAAGAAAAGCAATGAAAATGTAAATATAATGAAAGCACTTAATATAATAGTCATCTATTACTGTAAAGTCAATATTTATAGAGTTTAAAACAAAAGTCAGACTATGATCTAAACTGTTGGAACAAAGTGGTTTTAATATACTGTAAAAGGATGAATGGAAAGAGATTTGTTGGCTGCTTTTTTTTTTTTTACCTTGGGCTCTCACTGATGTCAGTGCTGCGAGTGTTAAGAGAGCCGCCGCTGCCAAATGCCTGACCGACATCTTCACCCCGGTATCAGCAGAACATCAATCAAATCTGAAAAATCAAGCATATTACACACATACACACTGCTCATAAATCAGGAGAAAATAGGTATTTCACTCCAGCATTGAGAGATTTCAATTCAATCTGATTTTAATTATATGTTCATACACAATTCCAGCTGTTTCTTTGGTCAGAGAAGGAAAGTTTTTTTGTTTTGTTTTTTGTGGTTAAAACTCTCATAATTTTGGAAAATATTAATAAAAAGAGGGGGATTAATTAAAATAACTCATTGTGTGGTTATTAGAAAGAACATTTTAGTCCACCTGTAAAAACAATTATAGGCTGCATATGCTTTATGTCATCGCAAACCCTGCTGATTCATCAGTTTAACATTGGAAACTGTGAGTTCATAGACTATATGGGATTGTCTGGAAAGCTGCCTGGTTTAGGATCCTGCATGGTAGGGGTGGAAGAACATCTGCAGGGCTTCTGCGCCCCCTGTTGTGCCTGGACAAATTCAGACTTTACATAGAGAGGGATCAACTCACTGCTCTGCCTTCAAACTTTGGCAATGTGGCTGGTGTCTATGTTGCTTTATTACCAACATCAGAACAAGTAGCTCGTAAAATAATAGCACATTAAGTCAATAATGCCATGACATTTAATCAAAATATATATATTATTTTCCCCCTCATAATTAAGAGACGTATACACGACACATATCAAAACAATGTGACTCAAAACAATTAAATAACTTACAAGAACTACACTTATATGGATTTTTTTTGTATTAAAAATTAATAAATGGACATACAAAGTGTGATCTAAACTTGTAATGAAACATTGCAATCTATAGCCTACAGGCACGATACATCTTAAAGCTGCAATAGGGTAAAGTCGTCAAGAATGGTCAAGTAATGTTTAATGAACAAGCCAACATAAGGCTAAATCGGTCGTAAAACGCATTAATAAGGTGAAAACAGACTAATAATGATTTATAATTAGTATTAATAATATTTTGTTGTTGATGTTCTTCTAAAACATGATGCAAAAAGGCTTTGTAGTTTCAATTAAAATGTGCAATTATGTTTATATAAAACCTTTCACCTCAAAATTTTGGAGATTTCACTAGCAGCTCCATTTCGTCAGTATCACCATTAACGTGTGAGTTAAATAACAATAAAAAAGCTTAACAGATGTCCTACAAGTGTTATGAATCTAATGTAGATTTCCAAACAATGGAAAATGAATCGGTATTATCCAAACAAACGTTCAAAGGGCACAATAAGAGTGGTGGAAAAAGTGAAATCACCATTAAAACGTCTATGGAAAAAGTGATTGGAGCTCCTGAAAATGGGTCAGTGTGCACACATTCATCATTTGACTTCACATTCATCTAAACAAAGTCTCTAATTTAAGTGCAGTAAACACCTTCGTGTTGTTTATAAATGGTGTTATCGGTATAAAACGAAATAAAACATATAAAAAAAACTCCGCATGAACACTTACCAAACTTTCCAAAACCTCTCAATACATCACAAAACTGGTGAATGAAGGTGGGGGTTTTCGCCAAGATGTTCTCTGGAAGTCTACTCAGGGAGAGAAAAGCAGAAATTCTCCGTGATGCTGCGGTGATGGAGATGGAAATGAAGATGCGGGGTTGTTCGCCCACAGCTCGTTGAAGGCTTTTTCCAAATGCACGGGATCTCAGACTAGAAAGTGCTTCTTAACAGGGGGCTGATCCCGAACCCGGAGCTCTGACGTCACGGGCCCGTCTGATGGATGATGTGCTGGGATGCGCTTTTGGAAAAGTCGCGCATATTTTCGGCATTCCTGCAGGCTGTCACTCATCAATGTTGGGCTTTTAGCACGGATGATGACACTGAATAGACACTTTGGACAAAGTTCAAAAGGAATCGCTTATTCGGAATACTTTGACTGTTGTGGATTTATGAAACAAGAACATTTTAATGAATTTAACACTGAGGCACTGTGAATAACATTTGAAGGTGTTAGACGATATTTGCAGGAAGGCGAACGTTTTCAAAGAAGCATCGGACATTTGCGAAGCGCAATCTGAGGAGATTTGTCTTGCGATCTGTGTTCACACACAACAAAACGATTTTACGGTTCTCCTAGCACAGCTATCCCGTCCGACAAGTAACGTATATTCAGACAAAGTCGTTGTAAGCACAATTTCAATATTGTGACTCTGAAAAAGCTATAAAAATTACAAAATTGGTATCGATATCGAACGTTCCTGACGGAAAATGCTGAAGCGGTTGCTAACCTCCTCATGCCAACGGCACTATTTTAGATCAGATACGGTTGCGGCCGGAAGATAACGAGCATTATTCATATTATTTATTAAATTTCCCATTTATTGTATTTTATTAACGTCTACTCCCACCCCAACCCTAAACCCAACCGTCACAGTAACGTAAAAACAGTAGTTGTACCGAGTATTATTTGTGTTATTCATTAAGTTACCCAATAAATTGTATGTTTTAACGTCTACCCCTCTTTGGTCTACCCCAACCCTAAACCTAACCGTCAAAGTAGCCTACTGTAAAGATATTCATTATTGCTATACAGCGTCACAAAAATGATGCTGTGTGTGTGTGTGTGTGTGTGTGTGTGTGCATAAAATATTGTTTCTATCTGAACTCAACCATGTCATAAAATCTGCTTTGGAGCAGGACTGGGTCAACCAACATTGTGACAAGATGCCGTGTCCAAAAAGAATTTCAAGACTTCAAGAAGAAAATGCGAAAACAATTTCCTAAAACTTGTTATTCTGGCCAAAAGTCATTTTGATTTAAAAAGAAAATCTCTAAATGACATTTAGAAACGTCAATAGTATGAAATAAATGTTTAACATTCAACATTAACATATTAAACACACACGAAACGCTTAATAAATCACCTCGTGCACATGTAGTGCAAGAGTTTCGCATTTATGTGTATATGTAGCCCTCTAGTGGTCAAATCGAGTAGCACGCAGGGAATGAAGATGTCCAACACACCAATACTCAGGGGCGGATTTAACCAATAAGCGATCGTAAGCAGCCGCTTAGGACCCCAGGAAATATGGGGGTCCCCAATAAATACCTAGAAGTTTTTATAAATTGTACATAACGTGGTTTTCTGTCATATTTTGTATGGTGAGGGTCTAACAAATAAATTTGTAATGTAATTATTACATCTGTGCAAATGTGTCTCCCCTACTCCCAATCATGGACCAGTCCAGCAGCCAAATCAGGTGAAGATATAGTTTTAAAAATGAAATTATTATTTATTTATTATTTTTGTTATGAATTCATTTAAAAAAAAAAAAAAAACGATTTAAAATGTAGAGACTGCATTAAGATACAAATGAGTGATAAAAGACAGCAAGCTAAAAATAAAATAAAAAATAAATACATAAAAATACAAAGGGTGCATATTAGGACTGTTGGGCACCATGGCTGAAATTGCTTAGGGCCCTCAAATCAATAAATCTGCCCCTGCCAATACTCAAAACTAAACTGCAACCATGATCTCATTATCAAGCCATAAAAGAACAGCTTTCTGTTACTCATTTGATGAATAAATATTTAGACATTTAAAAACGCATGCATGCCAACTGGGAGTCATGGTAGTTTGAGTTTTGATCATTAAGTTTATTCATTTGTTTTTGCAGAGTTCAAGACTGTGTTTAATTGGACCATTATCTCATTTCTCATTATTAGAGAGAAACAGCTAACAGATCTACTCATCAAGGGAAAGACTGAACTTCTAATGCTCCTTATAGATTGCTTTTAGAATTAATGATCTGTGCTTTATAGTTTTATAATTAGCATGCGATTACTTGCATGCCTGTTTTTTTCCCAGAGAGATGATTTGTATCGAGGTACGAAGGATATATTGTTCATAACACATGATATATATTTCCATAACTCATCTGTATAGACCACCAATAGTGAGGCGTGCTATATTGAGCTCCATTGCTCCTGTGTGTTTCTTTGATGTATATTTTGCATGCATTTGGAAACCATCTCAAATGCCTTGAGAACACAAGTTTTTCAAGTACAAAAGGGAAGTGCACATTGCTGTTTGTTTCCTGGGAACCGATGAAGACATCCAAGAAACAGACAGTATCAAAAACATACTTCTGAATGCGGCGTCGTGAGTCACAAACACGCTTCATTAATTAAGGCTAACTTCAGACACTACGCACACTTTTAAAAGTAAAAAAATCAGTTCTTTGTTTTTCTCAATGAGAAGAATATTATCATATACAAGAAGGGCCTAAAATGCGACTATAAAACTTTTAAATGCCTAGAAACCAGATAACACAATTTTTTTATTAAAGGGGGGCTTTTATATCCCTTTACAAGATGTAAAATAAGTCTCTGATGTCCCTAGAGTGTGTATAAGAAGATTCAGCTCGAAATACCAGACAGATAATCTTTTATAGCTCTTTTAAACTGACCCTTTTAGGCTTTGATCCTAATTGGGCAATATTGGTGACTGTCACTTTAAATTCAAATGAGATTGTGGTCTTTTCAAAAGAGGGTGGAGCTACAAATGCCTGCGTGTCAGCATAGTGGCAGATTAAAAGATTCAAGAATAACATTCTATGCTAATGAGGGTGAGATCATCACTTATGGGAGGGGCTTTCCCCCTCTGATGACACATACAAAGGGAGAATGTCAATCAAAGTGTTTCTGCAGGCTGTTTTTATCAAGTGTGATTATTAAAAAAAATTATAATAATACATTTTTACCAGAAAAAGGTGGCTTGCCATCTCCAGGTTGGAGAAAAGACTTTATCCCAGGTGGAGGAGTTTTTGTTCACCAGTGAGGGAAGGATCGAACTTGAGATTGACAGGGGGATCGGTGCAGCGGCAGCAGTAATGCGGTTGATGTATCGGTCAGTTGTGGTGAAGAAGGAGCTGAGCCGAAAGGCAAAGCTCTCGATTTACCGGTCAATCTACGTTCCTACTCTCTGGTCATGAGCTTTGGGTCATGACCGAAAGGACAAGATCTCGGATACAAGCGGATGAAATGAGTTTCCTTTGCAGGGTGGCAGGGCGCACCCTTATAGATAGGGTGAGGAGCTCTGTCACCCGGGAGGAGATCGGAGTAGAGCCGCTCCACATCGAGAGAAGTCAGCTGAGGTGGCTCGGGCATCTGTTTCGGATGCCTCCTGGACGCCTACCTAGGGAGGTGTTCCAGGCATGTCCCACCGGGAGGAGGCCTTGAGGAAGACCCAGGACACGCTGGAGGGACTATGTCTCTCGGCTGGCCTGGGAAAGCTTCGGGATCCCCCCGGAGGAGCTGGAGGAAGTGTCTGGGGAGAGGGAAGTTTGGGGTTCTCTCCTGAGACTGCTGCCCCCGCGACCCGGATAAGTAGAAGAAAATGAATGAATGAATGAACACTTTTACCATTAGAAGTGGGTTATATTCACAGACTGTTCCCACACAACAATGTTTAAACCTCTTATAAAAGTGATTTGAGCATAATAGATCGCCTTTAAGAAAACAATTGCACATTTTTCTTATTGCAAAATAGATTTTTTTATTATTTTAATGCTAGCTTCTTGTAATCATCACTAAGTCAAATATAACAATCAGGATATGTCTGTTTATAACAGCCACAGGTTATTTAAATCACATTGGTCCCTTCTACCTCTCAAATTAAGGAATATATTGTGTGCGTTATTCAGAAAACATCAGTCGTTCTTCTGAGGGACAGCTGCCTTCAATAGTTCATATATGACACACGCCGTTCCTGAAACAGACAGACATGAATGATTTGTGATTAGTTTATTAGGGTATGACTTATTAATGGGTAAGTTAGTTCAGTTAAACGCAGTCATTTTAAAAATCACTTACACTTGAAATATCTTTTTTAAAAGAGTAATTTTATATTATTTTTAAAACCTTCATTGCTTTTAATTTGTCATTTGCAAAGCTTCATGTGATTGTAGTTCATAGTAAGTTGATGGGCTAAATATGCACAGCTTATGTTTTTCAGCCACTGATAAACTTCCAGTAAAAGGTTAATGTGACTATTTTCAATTTCATAAGGTTCCTTTTACAGCATCGATGTTGTAATATAAGTAAAATACAATCAGTTAAACAGATTTAAGCATTCCTTTAGTTGTTCAAGCGTAAAACCAGATGAAAAACAGAAGCGCCATCAGTAGCAGCAGTCAAGTGCAGAAACTCCATTGAAAATACTGGGCTAAAATTCATTTCCATATTTTAAAGTCATGGGGCTCTATTTTAACAATCTAGGCGCAAAATCTAAAGCGCAGGGCACAAAAGCATTAAGAGCGTGTCCGAATCCACTTTTGATATTTTAAGGACGGAAAAATACGCTCTGCGCCGCGGCGCATGGTCTAACAGGGTTGTGCTTATTCTGTTAATGAGTTATGAGTGTGTTTTGAGAATAAACCAATCAGAGTCTCATCTCCCATTCCCTTTAAGAGTCAGTTGCTGGCGCCATGGCGCATTTGCTATTTTCATGGCGGACTTTGTAAGTGGAAAAACTGAATGCTTCACTAGCGACAAAACAGTTAAACAGAGCATCTGCAGCGCGAGGATAAAGAACGAGCCTCCTCCAATCGGCCTTTACTTTCACTTTCTCTCTTTCGTGGATGAGGAAACGGTGTTGTACGCACTCCACTGAAGACATCCATTAGCCTACATAATTAATTTAGTTTGTTAAGCACAAAGATTTGTTTCAAAACTATTTCTAAATTCAGTTCTAATTTCCAGCAAATTAATAAATGAACAATAATAACAAAGTGTGGGAAGGAATAAAAAAGGAAAGTTATATCCAAACACACGTCCTGTTCTTATGCCCCATATGGTGATGCAGACGTCTCCAAAACCAGACAGGTGGACAAATCTAAACTAGTTTTTATTAAAACAAATATGCATATGCATATAATAAATAATACTGCTAATAATAATAATAATAATAATAATAATAACAACAACAACATTATACAAAAGCAAGTTGTCATGAATAAACTAAAAAAGCCCCCCCGAGGTGAAGAAGGCATGAGGCAGTGGTTTTTATATTTATGTAGAAAATAATAATTTTTGTAATATTTTAATCCTTTAATTCTTTTTCATTTGTAAAGATATTTGTGTATTGCTGTACATCCTATGTGTTTTAAGCAATGTGTAAGCGAGGCACGCAACTAACGCACTCTGCGCTGGACTTTAGACCTGCTTTCAGCTGGTCTATTGCGCAGTCTGTTTTAGTTCCTCAATATAGCAACGCGCCAACAATGCTCCTCAACACACCTCTTTTCTAGACCGAAACACCCACGAGTCCACAAAGTGGCGCAAATGGATTGCTATTTAAACAATGTGGTGAAAAACAGGAAAATTAGGGTTGCGCTGGTATGAAAATAGCAACACGTCTTGCGCCTTATTGTGCAGGGTGTATGATAGGGCCCATGGTGTGAAATTTAATTCAGTGCTTCTTGTCTGGTCTGAGACCCACTTTATATTGAATATCAATCAAGCAGTGAAGATCGCTGATTTTTAAAGAAATCAGATCTTAAACGTGCCGATTTTATAATGGCATGACAGTTCACCGGAAGCGCTAAGGCTGACTGACTGAAATTTAAAAGTCTGTGTGCATATACCCCATTGAAGTCCACAGTGTCGTACAATTGTCCGATTGTCAAATATTACACTTTAAATCATAGTTAACAGTGTTGTGATTCTCGTAGCTGGATAGTTTGGATCAACATTAATGAATGGCTTAAACAAAAACATACACAGTACTATCAAATAATCTCAAAACCAGTGTTTCTCAACCACGTTCCCGGAAGACCACAAACACTGCATGTTATAAATAACACAAATGTCTGTCGCACCCATTACAGCTCTTTCAGTCTCTGCTAATGAGCTGATGATAAGAATCAGGTGTGTTTGGTTAAGGAGATATGGAAAATGTGCTGAGCTGGTGGTCCTCCAGGAACGTGGTTGAGGTCTGCGTTTAAAGATTTATATCATTTTAAAAAATCAAATCAATTCCCCTATGGAGAAAAAAAATCTATTTCCCACAATGCCCTGCAGTAACATACCCACAACTGTGAGACTCATAGTTGCCCGGTAAAGAACAGCATCCCCAACTCCACCTTTCAGATGAACTGGAACCCCGTTGGCCTCCTAAATAAGAAACATAAACAAACATTTTAATAAGCACACATAAAACATTAAAACACAAACATGTGTGAACAACGGGAAAAAAAAGCTCTGAGCACAAACACACGACACAGTTAGGCCTGTAATGTGTACACAGACTATATTAGTTAAGCTGTCGGGTGAAATACATACAGTTGAAGTCAGAATTATTCGCCCTCCTGTGAATTGTTTTTCCCTTATTCAAATATTTCCCAATTCATGTTTAACAGATTCAGGAATTTTTCACAGTATTTCCTATAATATTTTTTCTTCTGGAGAAAGTCTTATTTGATTTATTTCGATTACAATAAAAGCAGTTTTAATTTAAAAAAAAACCATTTTAAGGTCAATATTATTAGCCCCATTAAGCAATATATTTTTCCGATTGTCTACAGAACAAACCATCGATATACAATGACTTGCCTAATTACACTAACTTGCCTAATTAACCTAGTTAAACCTTTAAATGGGACTTTAAGCTGAATACTAGGATCTTAAAAAAATATCTAGTCAAATATTATGTGCTGTCATCATGGCAAAGATAAAAGAAATCAGTTATTAGAAATGAGTTACTAAACCTATTATGTTTAGAAATGTGTTAAAAAAATCTTCTTTAAATTAAACAGAAATTGGAGAAAAATATACAGGGGGGCTAATTAATCTGACTTCAACTGTGTGAAGCGAGAGAGACTATAATTTAATCACAGAAGACGTACCTGAAACAGTTTCTGTTTGTCGGGTACCTTGTTGGCCATCTGCCTGCGGACAGTGCAGGAAATCTGCCTTCTGGAAACCTGCTGAAGGGTCGGATGGAGAATAAAAAATACTTAGAAATACTGTAAAACAAAATGACACGAACAACATTAATGTCTTAATTAAAACAACAAATTAAAAAGTAAAATAATAATATAGAACAAATAATTGATTTATTTTTGCTGTCATTCAAAATTAAGTTGTTTGTTTCAATGTTTTAAACAAAGTCTCTCGTTAGGCGGCGCGGTGGCTCAGTGGTTAATACTGTCACCTCACAGCAAGAAGGTCACTGGTTCGAGTCCCGGCTAAGCCAGTTGACATTTCTGTGTGGAGTTTGCATGTTCTCCCCGTGTTGGCGTGGGTTTCCTCCGGGTGCTCCGGTTTCCCCCACAGTCCAAACACATGCTGTATAGGTGAATTGGGTAAGCTAAATTGTCCGTAGTGTATGTGTGTGAATGAGTGTGTATGGGTGTTTCCCAGTCCTGGATTGCAGCTGGAAGGGCATCCACTGCGTAAAACATGCCGGAATAATCAGCGGTTCATTCCGCTGTGGCAACCTCTGATAAATCAGAGACTAAGCTGAAGGAAAATGAATGAAGTCTCTCATTATTAATGTTTTACATTTTCTGGTTACGGAGACATGGAAAATGTGAAAATTACTTTAGCACTCAGTGTCAAATGAGCCATCAGAAATCATTTAAATTTGCAGATTTACTGCTCAATAAACATTTATTATTATTAATAGTAGTAGTAGTAGTATATTCATTCATTCACAGCAGAATGAACCGCCAACTATTCCAGCATATGTTTGACACAGTGGATGCCCTTCCAGCTGCAACCCAGCACTGGGAAAAGTAGTATATAATATGAGTAAAACAGTATGCTTTTTCAGAACTCTTATGAAAGTTAAAAAGAACAGCATTTAATTGAAATGAATATATTTTGTTATATTTATTATTACCTACATGCATTAATGTTTCCACAAACACACGCACACACACACACACACACACACGTTTGTTTTTGTGAAAAGTGGGTACATTACATAGTGAAGTGAAGTGAAGTGAAGTGAAGTGTAGTGTGGCCAAG
>CAIGQV010019088.1:11056177-11071156 GCA_903798115.1 Danio jaintianensis
AACAAATTATATAAATAATTATTTTCCTTTAATAATTGTAAAATATTTTTTTCATTTTATTTAACTTAAAAAAAATGTAAAAACAAAAAAAAAAGACAAAGAAAAAGAGAGAAAAAAATAAAGAGAAATATTAAATATATTAAAATTAATAAATTAAATTATTTATGTTTTTCTCAATTATTTATTAAAACTTTAATATTTAACACTATTTCATATTAAAATATACAATGGCATTTATTTATTTATTTAATTATTTATTTATTCTTATTACAATTTGTGCTTTATTTAGTAGGTTTTCCTAGGCAGGGATAGAAAGGTTAGCCTTATTCTGGTCACATAATGTTAAATGTGAGGAGTTTGGTCAGTTGGTGCAACTAAGGATTTTCTTGACAAGTTTTCTTCTGGGTGACAAGCATGTCAGTACATTCCAGTGTTAGTTAGCCATCATGGATATAAGGAGAACACTGATTTATCTATACCTTGAAAGAGAGCTATCTAGGGAGCAGACGCCCCCTGATATCATTTTGAAACATTTCAGAAACAACTGAAATATAGAAGATTTGGGGTTTAGGGACACAAAATCACAGAGTATTAATTGTTAAATGACTATTCTTGTCATATATGCACACTCACTTTTCTATCACAACATTGCAGATCTTCTACAATCCAAACAGGGACATGATAAAGCAGGGGTGTCAAACTCAAATTCGGCCTGCAATATCATTTAATATGGCCCGTGAGAACATGATTCACACCAAATATATATTTAAGCACATTGAGAATTAATGACATTGAATAAATGTTATGGTCTTCAATCCAACTTCCCATCTTTTTCTTGTTCAGTTGAACTTGTAATTGTTATTGCCAGGAAAGTCTGTTTATCTGTCTTTAGTTCAGATCACTTTATAGTGCTTAGAATATAGAAATTGTTTATTTTCTGAGGTTATAGCCAGAACTCAATTTAAATACGTTGACACACGATTGGGTTAGTTTTACTAAGAACATACATTTCCTAAACCTAATGAAAATGAGTACAGTTTACGTGTATCAACCCATAAATAAGTTACTTGTACCAAGAAAAGTAGGAGTAATTTTAGAACTAGTAGTTAGCTCAACTTGATTTTGTTGCATTTAAGTAATGTTATAATGTTTATTATACTTAAAAATTTTATTGACTACCTACAAAGCCCTGAACAGCTTAGCTCCTCAGTATTTGAGGAAGCTCCTGGTGTATTATAGCCCCTCACGTCCACTACGTTTAATTAATTCTGGACAATTGATTATTCCCAGAATATCAAAATCAACTGTAGGCGGAAGATCTTCCTCATATCTGGCACCTAAACTCTGGAACAGCCTTCCTAGCACAGTTCAGGAGGCATACACACTCTGTCAGTTTAAAACTAGATTAAAGACACATCTCTTTGCATTAGCATACACATAAAACACAAATGCTTTTGAAATACAAATCCTCTAAAGGATTGTTAGGCTACATTAATTAGGGCAACCGGAGCCAGGAACACTTCGCTAAAGACATTATAATTTGACCGTTTTTCCTTATCCCGAGGTCTCCATAATCCTAGACCAGGCCGTATCCTGAGCAGATGCTATGGTGGTCGTGGAGGAGTGGAGAGCATGAGACTGATTCCTGAAAGACCCCAGTGACAGACGAGTCCCCGCATACTCAAACCTGCAGCTTCTCCATGATGGACGTCCAGTGTTCTCCAGCCTCTGGCGCCTAGACTGCAGCTTTGCACAGGAAGTTTGACCAGAGGAGAAATGGTCGTGTCCAACTGAGCCTGGTTTCTCTCAAGGTTTTTTTTTTTTCCTTCACTTTCGTCAATTGGTGAAGTTTGTTCCTCGTCGCTGTCGCCACTGGCTTGCTTGGTTTGGGACTTGTGGAGCTGCGCATCGATGGATTTGCTCTTCAGTGTTTGGACTTTCAGCAGTGAAAATTAAACCACACTGAACTGAACTAAACTGAACTTCAACTCTGAAAACTGGACTGACACTGTTTCAATTTACTCGAACATCTATGTTAAGCTGCTTTGACACAATCTACATTGTAAAATCGCTATAGAAATAAAGATTAATTGAATTCAATACTTTAAAAAGTATCAACTCAACTTAAAACATCCAATGCAGCCACTTGGCTCACTTTTTGTAAGTTAGATCTAGGTATTACTTAATACAGTGTATTTGTGCATATAGGCTAGATTACATACAAAGTCAATGCAAACTTGGCAGCGTGAATGACACAGAATGCACAATGCATTTGATGCGAATGCACAGAATTAATCTCAATTGCATCTTTCTTTCAAGTTCAAGATGGTCAACCTGAGCAGTTTGGTGTAAACGCAGCATTATAATAAAAAGTCCATGCTCCTTTTTATCATATATTGTGTATATCTCCCATAATGCATGTTTGTTTTGAGATCCAGCTCAAAATTTCTGGTTGTTCCATATTTCTGCTTTGCTCAAACGGAGTTTTGTAGAAAGGTAATAATGTGTCTCATGATATTTGTCTTTCTTATTTACTTTGATGGAGTAATGTCGCCAACCTGATTTCACCAAGTAGGACATGTTCCTGGATTAACATCTATGTTGATCCTGGAACAACATTCCAATCAGCCAATCATAATTAAGGGATACGTTTACCGGTTATATTAAGTTTAGGCTTACGGTTAGGTTTATGCACTTCTACATGAGTGTTATCCAACTATTATTCCCCTCTGATTTTGGGAATAATTTACAGTTATGGTTGGGTTTAGGGGTAGGGAATAGGTATGGATTACATATTCGAACAAAAATGATGCTCCAGGATCAACATAGATGTTAATACAAAAACATGACATGCGGAGTAATGTGGGTTTCTTATCCTGATAAAATGATTCATGTTGAGACAACGCAAAGACATAACATCTGTTTTACATTTATGCAAATACATGTATTTATCGGTTACTTATTTAACAGTATGTTAAAGGAATAGTTCACCCAAAAATGAAAGTTCTGTCATCTTTTACTCGCCCTTAACTTACTTTATGCAACTACAAGTTAGGAGTTTCTTTCTTCTGTTAAACACAAAAGAAGATGTTTTGAAAAATGGTGGAAACCTGTAACCACTGACTTCCATATAGTATTTGTTTTTTCTACTGAGGAAGTCAATGGTTACATGTTTTCAGCTTTCTTCAAAACTTCTTCTTTAGTGTTCAACAGAATAAAGAAACTCATAAAGGTTTGAAACCAATTAAGGGTGAATAAATAGTGAGTAAATCATTTTTTTGGGGGGGGAACTATCCCTTTAACACTCCCTAAATGTCCCTCATACATGTTTGGAATCACTTGAAAGTAAGTAAACAGTGAGAACATTTTTGGGTGAACTATCCCTTTAAGGAGTAGTACCATTTATAACCGGCCCATTGAGGGAAGTCATAATGCTGAAGTAGCCCTCAATGAAAATGAGTTTAACACCCCTGTAATGAAGTGTAATAAATCTGGTACTCACCACAGACTGAGTTGACCTGGATGGGGCCGAGGTGATGGGGGTTATCGTGATGCTGCTGGTCACCTTTCCCTGGATCATGTTCCCAATATTAGCAGACGTCTGTCTAGGAGAACGCAGAACTGTCCCCGTTGACATCTCCTTGCTATCTGAACTCAACCCATTAGGCCAGACGGTCACAGTGCCACTTCGCTCATCCTGAGCTTTCTTGAACCCAGGTGACCCCAGGTGGATATGGATCTTGTTGTCCTCAGTGGTTATAATATTAGAGTTGTATTTGCAGATGGGTGATGGAACTGTCTGCTTTTCAGGGGTCAACTTGAACACCGCTCTACCCATGGTCATCTCATAGGGCTCTGGGGAAGTTCGGGACACCGGGGTTGCACTAACAGTTATAATAGACAGAGGAGAAGTAGGATGCTCAGAGCTTTTGCTTGGAGATTTAGCTCTGGAGATGGCTGTAATGGTGACTGGAGACTTCATCCGTTCTGTTGACCCTTCATTGACCTTCGATTTTGGCAACATGGAAGTAGGAACGATTGTTATGCGAGGGTTCTGGAGGCCAAGAGTCGGGATGATGGTGGTGCTAGAGAAGAAATCCTCAGCACGTGGACTGGTGATCTCCAATGTGGCAGTGCTGCTTAGATGGTCTGGAGTCACCTTAATATGAAGGGGCTGACCTGTTTTTTGAGACATGGTTATTTCTGGTGACTGCCGTGATGTTGTTTCATTGACCTGTTGGGTTGCAGGAACATCCTGAGTGATTGTAACAGCTTCTTTCTTCTTCATCCAAGGGTTCCAAGACTTTCTCATCCCCAACTCTGTAGCTGCTGGTGGATAACGGTCCAACACAGTTGGTTTCTTAAGACCTTTCTGCCTCAGATTACTCATGATGTGGTTTTCCTCCAAAACAGACTTCTGGATAAACACTGCCGGAGTCTCATCTTCGGTGTGTTCGCTTATATCTGCATCTGTCTGTACTGCGGTGGAAGTAAGAGGAACGTCTACAATCCTTCTTCCATTCATGCTGGGTCTAAGGGCACGGCTGTAACGTTTGGTAGCCTCCAACTCTTTGGTTAATTTGACAACCTCTTGACTCATGTTTTTCTTTTTATCCTCTTCCTCAACAAACCTTTGCTGGAGAACAGTGTAGTCCACTTGAAGTTGAGAGAGTTGGTCCTCCTTGTTCATAAGCTCATGGATCTTCTCCTTTAGTGCCTCTACATCAGCTTGGAGATCTCTTGTTTTGGACTCCTCAATCTTGCAGCGTAGCCTCAGCTCAGCTTCTTGGCTTACCAATTCTCCCTTTTCTATAGCCTTGTTCTTGGTGATCTGCGTCTTCATTTCCTCTAGGAGTTGGGAAAGAGAGTTAGCCTTGTCTTGCTCGGTCCTGAACTTCTTCTCAAGCATGTCATACTCATCTTCAGTCTTCAACAAATCACCTTCCACCACTTCAAGCTGTTTAAGACGGTTCCTAAGTCTCTCAATCTCCACTGTGAGCTCCTTAACCTTGTTGTCCTCATCAGCAAATCCAACTTTGTCCACATTCGCTCGGTTTCTTGAATATTCCCACTCAGCCTCCTCTTGCTCGTCCATTTTGCTTTGTATCTGACATAACTTTTTGCTGAGATCCTGTCGCTTCTCTTCCTCACTTGCAAGTTGAGACTTTACGTCATCTTTTTCCTTAGTGAGAGCAGACACTTTGATCTCCATTTCGGACTTCAGTTTAAGAAGCTTCTTACTTTCCTCAATCAGCTTTTCCGTGACCTCCATGACTTTGCATTGCTCCGCTTTAAACAGCTTGTTCAACTCTTCACTTTTCAGCTCTTCTTGCTTAATTCGCTCTGCCATGCTCTTCCTCTCATCCATCAGTATCACCGTGAAAGACTTTAGTTTAGTCAAGTCATCCTTTAAACCCACCTCGGCCTTTTCCAGTCTCGATTCTGAGCATTCAAGCTCTTTAATATGGTTTTTCACTATTTCCAACTCACATGCCAAGCTCTTCGTCAAGGTTCTTTCTTTCTCCAGGTTGGAGTGCAGCTGAGAACATTCAGATTTGCTCACATTAAAAGCTCCCTCCAGTTTCTCCATGTCCACCATTCTCTTCTGGAGTTTCTCAACCTCCAGTTTCAGCTCACGACTGTGATTCTCCTCATCCTGAAGCCTCCTCTTTAGCTCCTTACACTGTGCTTCTGTTTTTGTGATCTCCTCATCCTTGCCCTCCATTTCCAGAACTCTCTTCCGAAGGTTTTCTAGCTCGGCCATTAGACTGGAGTTCCCACATTCTCCTCTGCTTATTTTGTCCCGCAGGTCCCGAAGGTCCTCCTCGGACTTCTGCAGGGTGTGATTGGTCTCCTCCAGCTCCTCAATCCTACGGGACAGACCGGCCAGCTTTAGACGCAGCTGTCGACTTTCAGACTCCTGTTTGGCCAGCTTGGCAGTCATCTCCTCATGTTCCTGCAGAAATTTAAAGGCTTTATGTTCAATGTCCAGCTCCAGTCTCTTGATCTCCTGGCTGTCTTCTTTAGCTTTGCTGTTGATGATCTCCAACTGCTGCTCTTTTTCGTGTAGCTTTTTGCTGAGATCCTGGACCTTCTGTTTCTGCTGGTCAATCTGTTCAATGTGAAGCTGCCTTTCATCCACAAGCATCAGGGCAAATGATTTCAACTTCACCAACTCCTCCTGAATTTTTTCAAGACGTTTGCTATGATCCTTGTCCTTGCGAGCCTGGTATGCCTTCTCTTGCTCCAGCAGTCTCTTGAGTCTGGCGGAAACAAAGACAAATATATTCACATTAATTCACAAATATATTCACATTCAAATTAAAGCTCAAATTTTATATTTAGTATTTATTACTATTATTATTGTTACTATTATTTTATTTATTATTATTATTATTAATGATTTTATTATTATAAATTATTTATTATAATATATATTTTTATTTTATTCATTTTTAAGTTAGGTTATTTATTTATCATCTTATAATTATGTTTTTATTTTTTTTTTAAATTCCTGCCTTCTTGTTGCAAAAATTAAAAAGAAAAAGTGATTATGCATATATATTTCACTCTATATTTCACTCTATAAAGTATGTAAATAATTTTCACTCATTTTCAACATTTTGTTTTCAAGAGGGTCCCATTATAGACATTACAATTTACAACAAATCCAGTTATATACACTGATGCTATTTCTCACCAAACCCATCCCATTACAGTCAAAACAATCTTGTAGCAATAATTATTTTAAGTAAAATTAAACAGAAATAATTATACAAATACCTATATATTATACAAAAATAAACAAAAACATAATAGTTTTAATGTGCATATAATAACTACCATACCTACAGAACATTAATATGTACTATAATAAATGCAATAAATAAATGTATATATATATATATATATATATATATAAATAAATAAATAAATAAATAAATAAATATATATATATATATATAGAGAGAGAGAGAGAGAGAGAGAGAGAGAGAGAGAGAGAGAGAGAGAGCGAGAGAGAGAGAGAGAGATGTACACAAATCTATCCTTTAAATTCATATTTTTAATAGGAAGCTATACAATATTATATTTGTGCATATACATTAGATTAGTCAGTAACGAAGCCAAATCTGGAGCTAATCTAACAAAATAACTAATGGTCCAAAAACTAGTACACCCAAATTTATGTTTTTTTGTTGTTTTTTTTGCAATATTTTGCTTGAATTTAATTGTATTATCTTTTAATTTCTAAATATGTTTGGCGATTAAAATATTATTTTAATAAATATATCTATTTAATAAATCTGTTTTGTTTAAATGCACCAAAATACATTGCCTATATTCACTGAGAAATGGATAAAAATATTAATTTTCAAAATAGGGTGTACTCAATTATGCTGAGCACTGTAAATATATATATATATATATATATATATATATATATATATATAGTATCAAACTACGCCTTTGTTTGTTGTGAATACATGCCTCTAGTGGCAAAAATTACATACTGCATGTGCTTTAAGTAAATCATTGGTAATACAGTATATGGTCTAAAAATGAATTTCACATTTTTGTTATTTTATTTTTTTAATCTATAAAATGACAGCATTTGTATTTAAAATTAATTTCTTCATCATTTCTTCATTTTAACAAAAACTCACTCATAAATAAACTTATAAACTTATAACTTGTAAACACTTATAACACTTATAAATTGTAAATCCAAAGAAACAGAATTTTTATATGGTCTTTTTTTTCATATAGAAGAAAGAGAGCAGGAGTAGAAGATAAGCATGGCAGTTTAGAGAACAAGGATCAGCGTCTGCATGCTTCTGTGATCCTCCTTGACAGTAGTTACTCAACATTTCATGCTTGCATGATCACAGAACCGAAACAGCTCATGGGTAGCTGGCACATCAACAGGGGGAAAAAAGTCCCTACCTGGTAAAAAGTCTACTAGCACATTACAACAGCAGAATGAGTGCCAACAAGGTCTCTGATGCTGGTGAATATTTACACTGATCCAGCTCAGCGGGAGTCTCTCAGTCCAGAGGAACATGTCCTTTGTAAAATAAGTGCACAAGCATATATTTCCCTCATAAATCCATGATCTCATTTCCTCACCACGCACATTTGAGAACTTTAGACCCTATAGCATATCCAAACCATGAATGACTATTATAAGCTCGTCTGCATTGACTTTTCAAACTCACCATCTACAGCAGAAGTCCCGGTAAGTCCATGCATAACGTACTGCGAAGTGCACAGCTTTATTTAGCGTGAATTAGCCATGGCATTCCAGCATGTCAGGAGCGCAGTGAAAGGTGAATGTTGTGTGAAACGGCATTGCCCCAGTTGCTGGTGATATCATCCTCTAACACAGAAGCGCTCTGCCCTTGTTTGGCCAGAGGAGGAGGAGTCAGAGCTTTTCATGCACTCTTTTCTCCACTTTCCCCTCTTATTCTTTCTATTTCCCCAAGACCGAAGTCAGGATATTGTTTTAGGAAACCGTCAATTAGAGCTGCGGTCGAAAGCACCAAACTGGCCTGTGTCATTTCAAGAGCTCTCTTTCCATCTCATATAAACTATGAAATGACCCAATTACTTCCTTTCTCACATGCAACCAAAGTGTCCCCATGGGAACAGACCACAATGGCGGGGGAAAAAAGTTTTGTATTGTATGAGAACAATGTTGCAGTCTTTTGGGGCAGATGAAGCTCTGTCATTCAGAAATGCTACGAGAGAGAGAGCAAATCTGACAAGACAAACAAATAAATAAACAGCAGCTAATCCAGATTTATTTTTAAAAAGGCACAATATGGATCAGATTTGTTTCATTAAAACATCCAAAAACCACTGGAACAGTACACTACCTGACAAAAGCGTTGTAAGACAAAAGATCCCAGTTGTAAGAGCAACAAATAATAACTTGACTTCTAGTTGATCATTTGGAAAAGTGTCAGAAGGTAGATTTTTCTGATGAATCATCTGTTGAACTGCGTCCCAATCATCACAAATACTGCAGAAGACCTATTGGAACCCGCATGGACCCAAGATTCTCACAGAAATCAGTCAAGTTTGGTGAAGGAGAAATCATGGTTTGGGGTTACATTTAGTATGGGGGTGTGCGAGAGATCTGCAGAGTGGATGGCAACATCAACAGCCTGAGGTATCAAGACATTTGTGCTGCCCATTACATTACAAACCACAGGAGAGGGCAAATTCTTCAGCAGGATAGCGCTCCTTCTTACACTTCAGCCTCCACATCAAAGTTCCTGAAAGCAAAAAAGGTCAAGGTGCTCCGGGATTGGCCAGCCCAGTCACCAGACATGAACATTATTGAGCATGTCTGGGGTAAGATGAAGGAGGAGGCATTGAAGATGAATCCAAAGAATCTTGATGAACTCTGGGAGTCCTGCAAGAACGCTTTCTTTGCCATTCCAGATGACTTTATTAATAAGTGATTTGAGTCATTGCAGAGATGTATGGATGCAGTCCTCCAAGCTCATGGGAGTCATACACAATATTCATTCTTTTTCCACTGCAGCATGACTATATATTCTATACTGTACATTATTTCTGTTAAGTGACAAGACTTTTGTCTCAGCAAAGTCAGACCATACTGTCTTAATTAAATCATTAAAAATCAAGGCATGATCATATTTTATATTGGTATAATAAGCGTAATCTAGAGGCCTTTGCCTTTCATATAAGCCACTTCTGATACCAAATGATCAACTAGAAGTCAAGTTATTATTTGTTGTTCCTAAAACTTGGATAGGCGGCAAGACTTTTGTCAGGTAGTGTATATTTAAAAAAAACATGTCAAAAAAGACGTCATCAATTTGATGACAACTTTGATGTCAAAACAAAATCAAAATGACATCTAAAATTGCCATAAAATTGTAGGACAATCCTGTAATCTTTTTTTATGTGTTTTTAATGCCAATGTTAGATGTCAATGTGACATCAAAGTAATCAGTTGGCATCAAATCAATTTGCATATTTCACTTTTTTTTTTTCTGATGTTGTTTTGACATCAAGGTAGTTTACATGTATTGTAGGGATCCAAAATCCAGTGTAAAATTTCAGATGAATATATATTTTTTTATTATAATTTTTGTGCCCTTATTTTGGTGGTCAAAATGGCATCAATTTGTGGATGTCACATAGAAGTCAAGGTGTTGACATCAAATCAATTAGCATTTTTGACGCGTCACCTTTGTTTCTCATCAGCAATTGCTTCTTGTATCACTTCCACAGCTTTCAGCTGTACTCTGCTTCATACTACCATGGTAACAAGTGTTGAATACTTTACTAATCTATCAACATATTTCTGCAGGAGTCCCATAGGATGATGAAGACCACAACTCCCATGATTCCATACTCAGTCAGTAAAATACACCTTTGTTTGTTGTGAATACATGCCCTCTAGTGGAGAAAATTACATACTGTGTACATACTGCCTTTGAAATTATTTGGTGCTCAATTAATAATAATGTTGTTTTTTTTTAATTAATGTTGCAGTAGTACTTGAAATATCCTAACATTATAAAAGTTTACAGTCACATTTGATTGAATCCATCCTTGCTGAATAAAAATATTATAATAAAATATTATAATAATATCTCATAATTTAACCTTTAAATGAAGGTTGTCAAATTTCTTCAAGATTTATAATAATAATAATGGATGCTTATTGAGAAGCAAATTTTGCATATTAGCTTGATTAATCTAGTGACGCTCAAGAAATGATAATGCTGGGATATCAGCTTTAAAATCACATGAATAAATTACATTTTAAAATATATTCTGAAGGCAATAACTATTTTAAATAATAAAAAAAAATGTTTACTGTATTTGGTAACACTTTACAAAAAGATTCCACTAGTTAATTCATTTACTAACGCAAACAAACAACGGACAATGCATTTATTACAGTATTTATTCATCGTTGTTAATGTTTAATAATTTTGATAAAGTTATTCATTGTTAGTTCTTGTTAACTTACAGTGCATTAACTAATGCTAACAAGCACAACTTTGGATTTTAATAATGTATTAATAAATGTTGAAGTATGATTAATAAATGCTGTATTAAGTATTGTTGATTATTTATTCATGTTAATAAATACATGAACTAATGAAAACTTATTGTAAAGTGTGAACATGTACACTGTAAAAGACTGAATACAAGTCAAACTGGCTAAAAATGTCAACTTAAACTTTGCATAACTTAAAAAAATGCAGTTGAAACCTGATTAACTTATTAAAATAAGTTAAAGTAACATAAAAACACTTGTAGTCATGACTTTTTGTCATATCATTCTTTACAGTGTATTTTAATCAAATAAATGCAGCCTTGGTGAGTGTTTCTGTCAAATATTTATCATCTATACGAGACAAATTTTGAAATAGTTCAAATCAAAAGTCCTTACTTTGCAAATAACATTATGAAAAGGGTCAAACGGTTCCGTTATTGCAGGATGTTTACTGTTAAATAGCTGGTAATTCTCCAATATTGGCACCAGTTAAGGATGACAGCTGGGAAATTCTTCAGAAATGATCTTCAGATCCACTGTAACATGTGCAGCGAGGGACTTATAAATCATAAATCATGCGAATGGTGATAGAATGACATCATCTTCTTGTGTCTAGTATAAATGTGCTTGCGATTTAAATTACAGCCTGAATATCAAGCGCACATGAAAACTTCCAGACGTGCTTTTAATTGGTGATGTTTCTTCCCAATGCACCTTCAGTACAATAAGCAGAAAACTTTGATGTGTAATATGATCAGAGTTATATATATTTGTTTTGCCTGGCAAACGATTAAATGGGTTTAAAATATCCCTTACATGTGAGAACTGCATCCCAAACATGCAAAGCACTTCAGCAACCACCTAAAAACATTATAAAAAACACATTTGTCTTCTGCTTTATTCTGTTTTGGTTACATACTATATGTATTTTGCGATAGACATTTCTAATGCATTTCCCTTCATAATGTATATTTCTTGATGTTAAATAAAACAAATCTAGTTTTAAAAATGCATTCTTACATTTACTTCTCATACTGTTGAATCATTAAGGTAACACTTTACTACAAAAAAAATGTGTTATTGTTGGTTAATGTACACTCAATGCCACTTTATTAGGTACACCTGTCCAACTGGCCGTTAATGCAAATTTCTAATCAGCCAATCACATGGCAGCAACTCCATGCATTTAGGCATGTAGACAAAATCAAGACGATCTGCTGCAGTTCAAACCAAGCATCAGAATGGGGAAGAAAGGTGATTTGAGTGACTTTGAACGTGGCATGGTTGTTGGTGCCAGACGGGCTGGTCTGAGTATTTCAGAAACTGCTGATCTACTGGGATTTTCACCCTCAACCATCTCTAGGGTTTACAGAGAATGGTCTGAAAAACAGAAAATATTCAGTGAGCGGCAGTTCTGTGTGCGCAAATGCCTTGTTGATGCCAGAGGTCAGAGGAGAATGGCCAGACTGGTTCCAGCTGACAGAAAGGCAACAGTAACTCAAATAACCACTCGTTACAACCAAGGTATGCAGAAGAGCATCTCTGAATGAACAACACGTCCAACCTTGAGGCAGATGGGCTACAGCAGCAGAAGACCACACTGGGTGCCACTCCTGTCAGCTAAGAACAGGAAACTGAGGCTACAATTAGCACAGGCTCAACAAAATTGGACAATAGAAGATTGGAGAAATGTTGCCTGGTCTGATGAGTCATGATATCTGCTGCAACATTCAGATGGTAGGGTCAGAATTTGGCGTCAACAACATGAAAGCATGGATCCATCCTGCCTTGTATCAATGGTACAGGCTGGTGGTGGTGGTGTAATTGTGGGGGAGATTATTAGTATTATTAGACTATTAGTACCAATTGAGCACTGATGGCTACTTCTAGCAGGATAACGCGCCATGTCATAAAGCGCGAATCATCTCAGACTGGTTTCTTGAACATGACAATGAGTTTACTGTACTCAAATGGCCTCCACAGTCACCAGATCTCAATCCAATAGAGCACCTCTGAGATGTGGTGGAACGGGAGATTCCCATCATGGATGTGCAGCCAACAAATCTGCAGCAACTGCGTGATGCTATCATGTCAATATGGACCAAAATCTCTGAGGAATATTTCCAGTACCTTGTTGAATCTATGCCACGAAGGATTAAGGCCGTTCTGAAGGCAAAAGGGGGTCCGGTACTAGTAAGGTCTACCTAATAAAGTGGCCGGTGAGTGTATTTATTAACATGAAAAAATAATAAACAATACATTTATTACTGTATATATTTATCTTTGTTAATGTTGGTTTATAAATATAAAATCTTTGTTACACTCACTCAAAAATTACTATTGCTGCTTGTTAAAACTACTTATTTAAAATGAGTCAAAACAACACAATTCTTAAGTTTTTTTAAGGACAACTTAGTTGTTTTATGTTCAATCCACTTAAATTTGTAAAAACAATTGAGCTAACTTAATACATTTGTGTTGGGGAAACATGAAGGAATTGTGTGGAATCCAGCATTTTTTACAGTGCTGTAAAAAAGTTATTTGTTACTTTCCTTAAAAAAAGTAAGTAAAAACATTGTAACTTGGAACTTTTAAGTTGACTCAACTTAATTTTTATAGTTGTGCACAGTTAATATACGTATGATATTTAAAGGCAACAGGTTTACTCACTTTTCACGTAAAGTCAACTAATCGCTTTAAGAGCAACAGGTTTACTCAACGCAATCTCACAGCAAATCATAACTTTTTGATATAGTGGCTAATTCGTCTGAATTTGTATGATCTCATTTGTATATTTAAGTATGATTTGCTCATCTCCCAACGACTGTAGGGTTTAGGGGTGGGGTTTGGGGTTACGCCTACTTTTAAAAATCTTACATTTTCATGTGTTCATTTGTATGAATTAATGACTTCCCATGGCAAGATGAGGAGGTAGTCACGTTTTGTTTGCGGTCTCACTATCTTTAATTTTATTAGCGTCAATTACACACGAGTATACTTTAAAAATAGACAACTTTGTCTCCACTAAAATCCTCCATATACTGTTAACTGATTTGTATAAAAATGGTAAACAAAGATGTGAAAAAAATCGAAGACAAGACAAACGTGGCTTGATAGTCCCAACCTAAAGCAAGCTAGCATGGAGGCCGCTATTAACACTACAAGTAACAGTTGCGCTAAGCAATCTTTACTAGAGGACAATACACTTCTTCAGCTGGTTAAGACTGAACTGATATCCTCACGCAACCAGATGGCAGAGACTATTAAAACAGAGATGTCGAGCTTTCGGTGTAAAATTGAACTGATTGTCGAAACATTCCATTCGGAGGTCAAAACTAAAATGGATGCTCTACAAACTAAGCAATCCGATATGACTGACACTATGGAGAAAATGGAAACAGCGCTCAACTCCCACCATGACTCACTTGAAACAATGGATTCTACTGTTTCAACTCTGTAAAAACAAATTTGTATGACTTAACCACTTTTCTGACAATACATAAGATAGTTAGGTTTCCTCATGAGATCTTTTGTTTAAGTAATGTCAATTGATTGCTTTAATAGCAACGTGTTTACTCACTTTTTAACTCACAGTGCATTAACTAATGCTATTACACTGCTGTCTGGAATACTCTATTCTGATTGGTCAGTCGTGACATTCCAAGGTATGTTATGCACAGATGACAACCGATAAATAACACAGAACTTTAAATCACCTTGACCGTCAGTGAATACATTTACATCCATATACTTACATCCACATTCATATGTATTTGCTCGTCTGTCTCACGCCACAGTTTTTGATTTTTTTGGCACCGTCTTGTGTCTGAATAATGCATATGTTAGTATATGCTCAATTCAGCCAGTTTTGTTTTTTGTCAGCTTTGCGTTTTTGACTGTTTGGTGCCATCTTGTATCTGAATAATGCGCAGGTT
>CAIGQV010019088.1:11102868-11113610 GCA_903798115.1 Danio jaintianensis
AATGCATGGTAGGAGAGAACAAGGGATGGATGGACGGATTAAATGCATGGTTAGAGAGAATAACGAATAGATGGACGGATGAATACATGGTTGGAGAGAACAATGGATGGATGGATGGTTGGTTGGATGGTTGGATGGATGGATGGATGGATGGATGGATGGATGGATGGATGGATCAACGGATGGATGGACTGATAAAATGCATGGTTGGATGGATGGATGGATTAATGTATGGATTGATTGATGGATGGAGAGATCAACGAATGGATGGACTGATGAAATGCATGGTTGGAGAGAACAATGGATGGATGGACATGAAATGCATGGTTGGAGAGAGTAATGAATAGATGGACAGATGAATGCATGGTTGGAGAGAACAACGGATGGATGGATGGATGGATGGATGGATGGATGGATGGATGGATGAACAGAACAACATGGATGAATAGATGGATGAATCAACAGACTGACATGGATAGATAGATAGATAGATAAATGGATGGATGGACAGAACAACATAGATGGATGGATGGAACAAAATATGGAAGGATCAACAGAACAAGGAATGGATAAATGGATGGATGATAGATGGATAAAACTACAGATGGATGATGGATGGACTGACAGACGATCAGCTCAATATATAGCTGAATCCATCAATATCCTACAGTCCTGTACATCCATGATCTATAGTGTACAGTTTGAAAACGCCTTTTTTATTTTAATTGTCCGCTAGAAGAAATGTTGGTTTCAGCTAAGTGATTTTGAAATAAATACTAACCCAAGACTGTGCAAGACTGTACCAATATGACCTTGTCAAGTCAACATAAAAAAAAAATTAAGACATTTTCAGAAACAAACGGCACTAGAGCTGACCCACGCTCAGCAAAGCCTGCAGCAGTGATGCAATATGACGTGCTGTTTCACAGGAATAGCTCTGCTATCTGGAACATTCTTTCCATTGCACAAACGGCTCCCTCAAAATCACCTCCTTCAGAAAAGACATCTGCTGACCCAGAATGAGAAACACTGGTTGTGTAATGACTTCAGCGTTAGCTTCATACACGCTTTGGGAGCCATTTATAAACACACCGATCTCTTTTGTCCTGCCTGCTGTGATTGATGAATTAATGTTACTGATAAGCCTGCTTTTCTTCTGGCTGTCTGGTTCAGCTCTGATCGGTGGTCACAGTGGACGTACGACCAGATGCCTTTCCGATGGGAGGAAGATGATGTCATTTCCCTCGTACAGTAAAACAGAGGATGTAGGAAATAAGTTAGAGTAATTAAACTGATGTATCACAGGATGAGTTATTACACACTAACAGCGCTCATAATGATGCTATTCAGTTCTTTTGAGGGGAAAAATACAGAGTATAAATCTGCACAGTAAGATTGCCGCACAAATGCAAACCAATGGTGCTAGCTATAATGCTAACGATATAATGATGTGAGGCCAGATTTACTTATTAGCTCAGTACCATAAAAGCACCAATTGCAGTGGAAAATTCTGCAGGTTTCCAGTGAATGCGTGCAAATTAAAGATTGCAGATGAGCATCTCATTTTCTAAATGTCCAATGAAGCGACTAAACCAAATTAGCTCTCAAAGAAGCAGAGCCGATGATGCTAAGATGAGTGCAATATGCTAACAACACAAGTGCAAAATGGGTTTAGACATAGGGTGCGTCTCAATCAGCTCAATCCCTAGCTCCTGAGGTCATTTATCAGTGCACGAATTCGGGCACTGATGAGTTTTGTTCACCACACGTTGAACAGCAGAACTAATATTTTTCATATATTAGTTTTACTAAGTTTTTAAAGGTACATTATAGGTAAATAATTTGATTGTTGCATATACCAGCGACATTTCAACCATTACACAATTATAAATGTCTGCTAGATTGTTCTAACCTGTTTAGGTAATTTATTCATGTTAAGAATAAACAAATATAACAGATTTTTTTTAGAAAAACATCTCTCGTTTGTTGGTATGTTCGATTATTTGGTTCATGTGATTCATATTTCACGCTTCAAAATGTCCATTAAGTGCACACCTGATTTCATGGTGCATTGTGGGACTTTTCGAGGTGCCAACATTTCAGTGTGACAGCACTTAAAATGATTGATGCCCTGATCAGTGCACTGACTATTGAACAAGGTTGCTGATTGAGATGCACCCATGCTTTTTTAGGGTTGTCAAATAATGGCACAGGCAGCACGGTGGCTAAGTGGTTAGCACTGTCGCCTCTTAGCAAGAAGGTCACTGGTTCGAGTCCCGGCTTGACCAGTTGGAATTTCTGTGTGGAGTTTGCATGTTCTCCCCGTGTTGGCATGGGTTTCCTCAAGGTGCTCCGGTTTCCCCCACAGTCCAAAGACATGTGGTATAGGTGAATTGGATTAACTAAATTGGCAGTAGTGTATGAGTGTGTGTGTGAATGTGAGAGTGTATGGGTGTTTCCCAGTACTGGGTTGTGGCTGGAAGGGTATCTGTTGCGTAAAACATATGCTGGAATAGTTGGTGGTTCATTCCGCTGTGGTCCATTCCCTGAGGGACTAAGCCGAAGGAAAATGAATGAATGAATGAAATAATGGTGCAAATAGCCGTAAATTACCTATCACAAACCTTAATGAGGCACCTTCAGTCTTGGGTAAGTTACTTCGAAAAAGTAATTAATTACTGATAACTAATTATATTTTCAACCTCTTAACTGTTGCCCCCACTTTTTGAACATAGACATTAAAATAATGTTCAACTTAAATGAATGGCAATCTTCAATGCTTTGGTGCATAGATTTAAGCTTGGTTTCATTTTGAAGAAAACAGATGTCAAATTGTAGCTGAAGTAAAAAAAAAGAGTGCCTTTATATTTCTAAAAATAATAAAACAATAAATGTATACTTTAATATATTGCATAAAATATTCATTCATTTTCCTTCGGCTAAGTCCCTTATTTATCAGGGGTCGTCACAGCGGAATGAACCGCCAACTATTCCAGTATATGTTTTACACAGCGGATGCCCTTCCAGCTGCAACCCAGTACTGGGAAACAGACCATTTTGAGAAATGTAAACAATAACAATGGTCCTAATGTATTTCCTGTTTTACATTTTTAATTTCCATAGCTTCCGAGAATCCAAAAAGAGCCACATATTGATAAATAATGTTATGACAGCTGTTTTAATGTGAAGATATGATTGAATTGCCTCTTGTTACAGTTATGATGTAGTAGGATAACAAGCAGGAAATGTTCAAGGGCCAATGACATCATCACATTGAAATGGTCTATAGCATGTGTTTGGACTGTGGGGGAAACCAGAGCACCCAGAGGAAACCCAAGTCAACATGGGGAGAACATGCAAACTCCACACAGGAATGCCAACTGACCCAGCCGGGACTTGAACCAGCGACCTTCTTGCTGTGAGGCGACAGTGCTAAGCACTGAGCAACCGTGCCGGCCGTTGCATAAAATATGCATTTTACAAAACCTGTTTTAGCCTAAAATCAAAGCTAAACATCTGACTAAATTCTATTCCAAAGTTGATATCTCAAAAAATGACCTTTCAGTAAAATTGTTTAGCTGCAGTACAAAACATGACCACCAGTTGACATACAGTTTTCATTGATGACCATACAAAAGCTCCGCCTATGTTTTGAGGAATATTATTGTATTTTTTCATACTTTTGTCAATCTTTAAAGTAGACATAAAATTTGAAAGTAGTATGGAAAGTTTGGTGGTATTTGATTTGAATTTAGCCTCTAATTAAAACATCAAAAAGCATATAAAAATGTACATGTGGATTGCTGTAGCAAAGTAATGCTTTACGACCCTGATGAGTATCCTTGTTGCATATTAATCAATAACTGTTGATCAGTAACATCTATCAAAAATCAGTCATCAGATATGGAAACTAGAATTTGAAGCTTTCAAATGATGTATATTTTGTTATGATTGCTTTATGTTTAGACTACAATATTATGGTTTAAAATTTTAACCATAAATGGCCCCACAGGTTGTAGGGTGACAGTAAATGTGTTTTAATCTATTATTCTTCCTACATGACAAAATAACAGAGGTTAAATATGTATTCAGAAGTCTTAGACCTCTCCAATGATGTGTAGTTTGTCATGATTAGATAAGGATTTAATTTGCAAAAAGTGATGGGACTGTGACAGTTAAGACTTAAACTTGTATTTAAATTACTTTGAAAAGTAACTCAATTACTCAATGAATAATTTAATTACTTGACTACATAAAATCCTTATAAACCTTAACAAATAGACATTAGAAATTAGGCTCCTCTAATTCTTTAAATGCGAGTCAAATGGGGTCTTTTACATAGCTTTGTTAAAAAGTTGAATACTAAAGAAAAAGTTAAACACAACACGTATCAAAACACGAAAGGTTTCGAAGTAATGACACCATATTTCATACATATATCATCCTCATATATCATGCGCAACATATTCTCTTTAATTCCTGACACAATTCATCGTTTCTTACGCATGTTCAGTCGTCCTGATAAATGTGACCATCTTTAATTGGAGAATAGAATTATTCTGCAAAATATATTTCTATAATAAAAAAATAAATACAATTATTAAGCTTGAATTGATTTATTCGAAAGCTAATCAAAATAAAATCCTCATAACTGAGCTGTCCAGCAATGGCATTACATTTATTGATGACTGAAAATGAAGAAAGAAGATGTTTATGGAAGAAAGTGTCTGAAGATGCGTTTCATTTCAACATTTATAAGTAATTACAGACTGCGTGCAATAAGACAGGAACTGCAAACAGCATTACAGAGACCAACAAAGCATCACGGATTATTAGTGCAAGTGATTACTGCCTTACTTTTTATTCAATTTTTTTGTTTATTAATTTTGTTTGGGCTAACTCATTAGCAGCTCGCAGTGTTTGTTGCTAGGTAACAGAGTGTTGCTTGGTAACAGAGTGGTCTGTCAAATTTGATGGCATAATTGAAGATTTCCTAACTAGAGATAAGATACAATTTTGCACGATAGGACAAGAATTTAATCAAATCAAGCTAGTGGTTTGCTTTTCTTTAAAAACTAATTTAATGCATCATATATGAAGTCAAGACCTAAGATAGAAAATGTTTTGTAATATGTCCCCTGAGCATGTATTGTTTTCTAAAAAAAAAAAAACAATGAAAAAATATTATTTAGTTTTCTCATTTAGTTAGTCATTTAGTTGTTTAAGCGTTATTTTTGTTACAGTGTAACTATTGATTTAACTACTGAGTAATATTAATTAATTACATATATTTACTATATTGTTAGGGTTAGTTGCATGCAATAATGATGCATAATTAATTGTAATTACTATAGATCATGCCTACAAAGATGCCTTAAAATTAAATGCAATTTTGATTATCAAGTAAATGCAACCCAGGTTCATTATGGATGCGTACCCCTATATACATTTCTGGAGAGCGCGAAATATGTCCCAGGAAGTATGTTTTTTTGCAGTTTTTGTTTTCGCGAGTCCACCAGAGGCTGCTGTGTATGCTTTTTCAGAACTCAAATTACTCTCACGAGTGCCATTCGCACCTGTTGTTCTCGAGTAAATCTACCAGAGGCCGCTGTCGACTGACTGACCGACCGATACCCCCACCCACCCCCTTCCCTAAACTCAACCAATAGTGTTTTCAAAAGCACCGATTGACCCGCCCACCCACTTTCCTAAACCCAACCGACAGTGTTTTAAAAAGCAATCCAGAAAAAGAAAAGCCCTCGCGAACTCCTGATTTTTACCATGTTTTCAGATCTTACCACGCTCTCTTCTGGAACCGTTCTTCACCGGACTCGAGCCCTGTTTTTGTGGTCAACTCCGTTCTGCGTCTCAAGTCTGCCGATGTACGTGGCGAGCCACTGTGCAAATTGGTAACAGTGGAAAAGTCGGCCACATGGAGGCAAGCAGTCAGCTGGTAGCGTGAAAAGAAACAGTCGTCGGTGGCGTCATACCGCCCCGTATCGTTCATTTTAAAGACAAATTGCAGCCATACGTAGCTCTGACTACATAATTCGCACTCTCCAGAAATGTATACGGGGGAAGTAATCACAATGAGCCTGTGTTGAGTAAATGTGTCTTGATTTAGCAATGTATAGATGCTTGCACTGGAAAACATGATGAAAACACTAAGAAAGCAATTTAAGTTAAACATATACATTGCTAAATGAAGACACATTAACTTGATTAAAAAATATTGCTCTTTGTTTTAATCATCAACTTTGATCTTACATTGTTTTTAACTCAATCCAGGGAGATTTTACTTTTAATTAAAGAACAAACTAAACGTAATTAGCAGGAGGTCACAAACAATTCATTAAGGAAGCAAGATTTCTAATGTTTCTTCTTGATGGTTTGGAAGTGTTTGGCAAGAAAAAGCCATGAGCGACCCCAGATCTGCAGTAATGTTCTTGGCTTGCCGCCCTTGTGTTTTTTTTTTTCTGACAATAGGTGTGGGCTGCAGCGGAGAGATGACCTCACCACATTACTTCGCCTGTAATGATATAATGTTAATTCTACGTCCCACGACTGTGTCATTTTTAGAGATACACACCCTTCCTGAAGGAGTGAAGACTGACGCTGTACAGCCTTGAGTACTAACAGGTGAAGAGTTGAACATTTTATACAGGCCCAATGTCACTGTTCATGTGCAACAGCTTTAAAAAAAAAACACACACACACTTCAATTGTTTATAATGGACCAGATTCCAGAAGCTACAGATATAATGCGAGCTTAATTTCAAAGTAATTCGGCAGGACTACGGTAAAGTGATGAAGTCAGGTGGTTATTTTTTTTAAGGCTTAAAGCCAATCAAGTTAACCAAAGGTGTTTTTAGTTGATCTAAAGTACAGACAAAAGTTAGTATATTAATATTGTGAAACTTTATTACAATTTTTCATGCCTGTTTTCTGCTTTTATTGTTTTATATACACTCACTGGCCACTTTATTAGGTACACCTCTCTAACTGCTCGTTAATGCCAATTTCTAATCAGCCATTCACATGGCAGCAACTCAATGCATTTAGGCATGTAGACATGGTCAAGACGATCTGCTGCAGTTCAAACCGAGCATCAGAATGGGGAAGAAAGGTGATTTAAGGGACTTTGAAAGTGGCATGGTTGTTGGTGCCAGACGGGCTGATCTGAGTATTTCAGAAACTGCTGATCTACTGGGATTTTCACGCACAACCATCTCTAGGGTTTACAGAGAATGGTCCGAAAAAAAGAAAATATCCAGTGAGCACAGCCTACCTGAGTATTGTTGCTGACCATCCCTTTATGACCACAGTGTACCCATCTTCTGATGGCTACTTCCAGCAGGATAACGCTCCATGTCATAAAGATCAAATCATCTCAGACTGGTTTCTTGAACACGACAATGAGTTTACTGTACTCAAATGGCCTCCACAGTCACCAGATCTCAATCCAATAGAGCACCTTTGGGATGTGGTGGAACGGGAAATTCGCATCATGGACGTGCAGCCGACAAATCTGCAGCAACTGTGTGATGCTATCATGTCAATATGGACCAAAATCTCTGAGGAATATTTCCAGTACCTTGTTGAATCGATGCCACGAAGGATTAAGGAAATTCTGAAGGCAAAAGGGGGTCCAACCTAGTACTAGTAAGGTGTACCTAATAAAGTGGCCGGTGAGTGTATATACACACTGTGGTATGGCATTCAATTATTCCTTTTCATGGTCCAACAAATACCGTTATGCATACTTTTCCATAAGAGTAAGATTTAGTGCTGTCTAAATCCTAGCTGACATTTAGAACCTACATGCTTTTTGTTAAAAATAAACTAACCATGTCAATTAACTAAACACCATCTAAACAAACAGTCTGTGTTTTGTTGTCATGTCGACGGTGAGCTCTGACAGTAGGACTGGAAGCTTGTTGTGGTTTCTCACACAGCGGTGCAGATTTAGAGCTGATGTCATGCAGCGTGTCTTATCTGCGCGCAGCAGGTCATTAGTTCAGACGCTAACTGAGGCCCGTGAGTCAAAGGGCAGACCATTCCTGCGGCCACAACAGCAATCAGACACTTGTGTTTGCACAAACTTCTGCCAAGTGACCATGATAGTGAACTGATAGCGAAATAGTGTTGTCATCATTTCACTGTAAATTTTCTGACAGATAGTATTGCCACGTCAAATTGTCATTACCATTAAAACAATGACTGATTATCATGATTTTTGACAACTCACGGTAAATACTGTAACATTGTGACCAGTTAAATGTAAAAGGCTGCAATTTAAATGCAAATTTATATAGACAGTGCATTAGTATACATTCATATATACAGTATGTTATAACTATTATTATTTCTACACTAATTGTGAATTTATAGCGAAATCATTGAATATTCAGTACCATGGTTTTACATAATAGTGCCATATTATGCCCAGATTCCAGAATTATTTGCTACGTTGATAGTGAACTTATAGCAAAATCTTTGAATTTTAGTATTATTGTGTTGCCATATTATGCTCTGATTCATACATTATTTACATTGATAGTGAACTCATAGCGAAACCAATGAATATTCAGTATCATGGTTTTGCATAATAGCTACACATTTCAGATTTCAGAATTATTTAATTTGATAGTTGATAGTCAATTTATAGCAAAATCATTAAACATTCAGTTAAATTACTGAATATTCAGTACCATGGTATTTGCATAGTGCAATTATATTATGCACAGATTTTAGAATTATCCCCAACATTAAATTGATAGCGAAACATTGAATATTCAGTATCTGGTTTTGCATAATAGCACCACATTATGCTCAGATTTGAGAATTATTTTCTACATTGAAAGTGAATTTATAGTGAAATCGTTGAATATTCATATCATAGTTTAAACACTAATAGTGAACTCATAGCAAAATCATTAAATATTCAGCTAAAATAATTGAATATTCAGTATCATGGTTTTGCATAAAAACAATACATTATGCTCAGATTCCAGAATTATTTGCTATGTTGATAATGAACTCCCAGGGAAATCATTGAATATTCAGTATCATGGTTTTGCATAATAGCGCCATATTACGCCTAGAATTATTTGCTATGTTGAAAGTGAACTCATAGCGAAATCATTAAATATTCAGTACTATTGTGCAACCTTATTATGCTCTGATTCATACATTATTTCCGGAATTATTTGCTACGTTGATAGTACATTTATAGTGAAATAGTTCATATCATGCTCAGATTCCAAAATTATTTCCAGCAATGATATTGAAAGGAGAATAAAATCCCTAATAATTCAGTATTGTGTTTTTTCATAAAAGTACCACATTATGCTCAGATTTGAGAATTATTTGCTACGTTGAAAGTGAATTTATAGTGAAATTGTTAAATATTCATAGCATAGTTTTGCATAATAGCTACACATTACGCCCAGATTCCAGAATTATTTGCTGTTGATAGCGAACTCATAGAGAAATCATTAAATATTCATTATCATGGTTTTGCATAACAGCACCACATTATGCTCAGATTCCAGAATTATTTGCACCACTAGTGGACTCATAGTAAAATCATTAAATATTCTGCTAAATCATTGAATATTCAGTATCATGGTTTTGCATAATAGCGCCATATTACACCTAGATTCCAGAATTATTTGCTATGTTGATAATGAACTCCCGGGGAAATCATTGAATATTCAATTTTGCGGTTTTGACATAATATGCTCAGAATACAACATTATTTACAACATTTATAGTGAACTCATAGCAAAATCGGAAAATATTCAGCTAAATCTTTCAATATTCAGTATTTGGTTTTGCATAATAGCACCAGATTATGATCAAAATCCAGAATTATTTGCTACGTTTATAATGAATTTATAGCAAAATCATTGAATTTTCTGTGGTTTTGCCACAATATACTCTGATTCCAACATTATTTACAAAGTTGACAGTGAACTTATAGTAAATTCATTGATTTTTCACTTTCATGGCTTTGTCACATGCTTAGATTTCAACATATTTTGCAAACATCAACAGTGAACTCAAACTCTGTTGTAGCCACCGTAATTATACTCAGATTCCAACATTATTTGCAACGTTGATATTAAAATGATAATGAAAGCATTGAATATTCAGTATGCTACTAATAGTCATAATTATGCTCAGATTCCAACATTATTTGCAACGTTCTCCGAGTCTTAACACAAGCATCTCTCCTCTTTCTGCTCACACGTATGTGAACGTCCTCCACAAGCTGAAATGTTTAGACAGATCCTAAAGTCTTGAGAGAATATTGAGTCACACGAGCTGATTTCAGACATCACCTCGGTCACCTCGGACTTCAAAGTGCTGTAATGTTTCCAGCAGCTCCCGTGGGCTCGTGACAGAGGAACTCCTTTAGTAGGAAATGTGCAATCTGATGAAGAGCTTCCTGAAATCTACCCTTATTCACAATTATACCAGAGCTGTACTGGCCACTCAGTTACCATGCAATAGATCTGAAGGGCAGTTGCTAATACAAAGGCTATACTGTAGCATTTCAAGTCTTATTTTATTTGTTTTATCTACTTGCTACGTGGATTCTTAGTGAAAGTTAAAAAAATAAAATAAATGGCGATATGCATCAGTATAGCCTTTGTATTAGCTACTGCCATTCAGATCTATTGCATGGTAATTGAGTGCTAAGTACAAGGTCTCAAGAGCAAAGAAATCTATCCTTA
>CAIGQV010019088.1:11133610-11143939 GCA_903798115.1 Danio jaintianensis
AGCTCAACACGGAGGCGGCCATCTTCGTCGGCGCCATCAGTAAACATCAGTAAACAAACATTATTGCAGCATATCATAGAACACGCAACAATCTATTTTGTTGAAATTTGTTTTTATATCAATGTGTGCATCCGCAATAGTCACATCGCCCAAAATTTTTACCCAAAAATTACTTGCCATTTTCATTACACCCTTCACTTGTTTCAAACATTTATGAGTTTTCTTTTTTTTTAAATAAACACAAAAAGAATATAATTTAATAACTCGTATTATATTGAAACAAGTGAAGTGTGAGTAAATAGAGAGTGCATTTTAATATTTGAGTAAGCTATCCTTTAATCTGTAACTGTGTGAACATTTCAATATTTGAAAACATCCGGCCACAAGAAGTTTTTTGTAACTTTAATAAAGATTCAATAATATACAATGAAGACTACGCAGTGTTGATTATTCCATATCTGTACCTGAATAGTGAATACCTGAAAACTATAATTCACTTTTATCTTTAGTATATTTTATTTATCTATGCTTGTAATTTATTTGTTATATATTACTCGAGAGTCACTCCCCTACAAAATCCCCCCAATCAATCCAAATAAACCTGTTAAATCATCTGGTGAAATTGTATTCACATCGCAATATTTATCACAGAAATACAAAATATCGTAATGTCAGATTTTTCCAATATTGCGCAGCCCTAACTCAAGTATACAGATATTTGTTTAACTACTTTCCATGACTTTTCCAAAACTTTGTGGTTTTTCTGTTTTTCCAAAACTTTTCCAGGCCTGGAAAATGCCATGTCAAAATTCCATGACTTTTCCAGGTTTTCCATGACCGTATGAACCCTGTATATATAATATAGCATAAGTAGCATGTTTTATTTTGTTCGTTTGTCAGTAATATTGCACAGTATTATTATATATATATATATACACACACACACACATCTTTTTTCAATATAGTGGTTGCCCAATGTGGATTTTAAGTTTACATGTATATCGGTTTTGTATATTTTTAATTTATTTGAAATGGATGAAAATGTCATTATTTGTATTAGTTTTAAGGAATCTGTGTTTTAGAATAACATCTGTAACCATTTTGGACTAATATGAACAAACCTGAAGCAACATCACATGTTATTATTTATTTCTTGAGTATTCACAATGCTTAAGCTGACTTTTTTTATTTGTTGTTCTTAAAGGAATGATTTAATTCACTGGTTGACCAATAAAGGGTTTTTAATGTCATTAATAATAAATATGTTAATTCCCACTCACATATATAACACTGCAACATTTTGAGGTCAACAATGTTCCAAAATCATCTGTAAAATGTTTGTTCGTTCGTTCTTTTATTTTCTCATACTTTTTTATTTCTGTCTTTCTTTCCTTCCTCTCTCTCATTTCTTTCTCCCTTTCATTTTTCTTTCTCTATTTCTTTTTGTCTCTTACTTTCTCCATTTCTTTCTCTTATTTTTTTCCCTTTTTCTTTCTTTTTCCCTTTTCCTTTCTCTTTCTTTCTTTTACACTTTTTCTTTACTGCCTTTGTTTTCTCTTCTTTCTTTCTTTCTTTTTCTCTTTATTCATTTTCTCTCTCTTTTTCTTTCCTTTATTTTCTCTTAATTTCCCTTTTTTCTTTCTTCCCTTTTTTCTTTCTCTTCTTTTTCTTTCTCACTTTTTTCTTTTTGTCTCTTTCTTTTTTACTCTTCTTCTTTCTTTATTTTCTATTAATTTCCCTTTTTTCTTTCTTCTCTCGTTTTTCTCTCATTTCTTTCTTTTTTTCTTTCAATTTTTTTCTTTCTTTTTGTCCCTTTCTTTCTCTTACTACTTTCTCTTTTTCTTTCTGTCTTTTACTCTTTTTTCTTTATTTTCTCTTTCTTTTCTTTCTTTCTTTCCTTTATTTTCTCTTAATTTCTCACTGCATTTCTTTCTTCCATTTTTCTCTCCTTTCTCTTAAATTTTTCTCTTTTCTTACATTTTTCTTTCGTTCTTTCTTTCTTTTCCAATTCTTTTTTTCTCTTTTTTCTTTTTCTTTCTGTCTCTTTTTCGTTCTTTCTTTTGCTTTTTTCATTCTTTTCCTTTCACTTTTTCTCTTGTCTTTCATTCTTTCTTCTTCCTTCCTTCCTTCCTTCCTACCTACCTACCTACCAGGGCGCATGCGATATGCACTTCACAGTATGCAGCTGCATGCATAATGTCAATTCTTCCGTTTGTTTCTTCAGTCATCATTCACAAACACTGCACATGACACTGATGTGTATCGGTAGAGCAGTGTGTTCAATAATAACATGTGCTTCTGTTTCCCATCAGAATGTCTCACTACACAGACGAGCCACGCTTCACCATTGAACAGATCGACCTCCTGCAGAGACTGCGGCGCACGGGTATGACCAGACCCGAGATCGTGCACGCCCTCGACACCCTGGAGCGACTCGACCGCGAACACGGCGACAAATTCGGCCGCCGTGGCCCGTCAGACTCCACCGCCACCAACAGCACCACCTCCAGCACTACACCCACCTCAAATAATGCTACCAATGCCACCATGGCAACTTCCTCCACCACTTCCACAGCAACTCAGACGCAGTTCCCGGGTAACCTATCGCCGTCGCCTAGCAACAGCTACGCCACGTCTCCACCCGCCGTCTTACCCTCACCTGTCTCTCTGGTGGCTCTGGCGCAGAACGGACGGGACGCTCTGGCAGCCACGCCCAATGGAAAACTATCGCCAAACCGCTACTCAGTCAACAGTTCTGTGGCTGTGAGGACGTACGCACTCGAGGGGTCTGAGGAAGACCTGGATATAGACGACAAGGTGGAGGAGCTCATGAGGTCAGTCTGCTTTTTTAGGGTTATCAATGGACCCTTTTCACATTTGAGCAATTCCATGCAAAGTCAACCTTGCCATGAAAAAGATTTCACCAAAATAAAGGACTCCACGATATTGGAAAAATCTGACATTGCAATTTGTTGTTTTGCTGCGATATATATTGCGATGTGAATATAATTTTACCAGTTGATTTGAATAATTGTTTAGGAAGATTTCATTCATTTAGATCAGTGGTTCTCAATTCCAGTCCTCGGGCCCCCCCGCCCTGCACATTTTGTATGTCTTCCTTATTTAACACACCTGATTCAGATCATCAGCTCGTTAACAAAGAGATCCATGAACTGACCCTTGAGTGTCAAATAGAGAGACATACAAAATGTGCAGGGCGGGGGGGCCCGAGGACCGGAATTGAGAACCACTGATTTTAGATCAACTGGGATGATCAAGTCTTTTTTTCTAGGCAGTGCATCTGCATAAAATACAATAAATTACAAGCATATACAGTGCTCAGCATATAAGTACACCCCTCGCAAATCTCTCATTTAAATTCACATTTTCTGTAGGAAGCTTTACAATATTATATTTGTGCATATACATTAGATTAGTCAGTAACGAAGCCAAATCTGGAGCTAATATAGCAAAATAGTTCACAATAACAGTCCAAATATTAGTAGCAAACTAAGCTAAAATTAGTATGTTAGGGAAAAATATTAAATTATTATTATTATTATTTTAAAAAGAGCACAAATCAAGAAAAACAAAAAAATATATAAAATGTTGTTGAAATTTTGTAGTTTGTAATTTTCTTTTTCAATATTTAGCTTGAATTTAAATGTATTATCTTTCTATTTCTAAAGATGTCTGTGACTAAAATATTATTTTAATAAATATATCTGTTTAATAAATCTGTTTAGTTCAAATGCACCAAAATACATTGCCTATATTCACTGAGAAATGGATAAAAATATTCATTTTCAAAATGGGGTGTACTCAATTATGCTGAGCACTGTATAAATAGGACAGAGCAAAATTAAAAGTTGGATAAACAATGCTTTATGGTTTTCTGGGGAGTCTAACAGCATTCAAAGACAGAAATGTAACAATCAAACGTAAAATGAGATGGTCATCATTGTATAAATAATATCTTTAGCTTTTAATCTTTAATAAACAATCTAATCTTGCGATGTGACTGTTGCGGATACACACATTGCAATATTGATGCTCAAACAATATATATATTGTTCAGCCCTAAGCGAAACCCTTTCTAAGTATTTTGTGTGGGCTTGTATTTGACAGTACTGTAAAAATACTCAAAAATGTCTCTGTCAGTCTTTTCAAACAATTATATTGGATTTACCAAAGTCACACGAGTGCCAATTTCACATCTGTCACATCCATAACGGAGAGATGTCACATCCATAACCAAGCTTTTCCCTCATAAATGCAAAAATGTCAAATAAAATCAAATCAATCATTTTTGTTCTACAGTGAGCCGACTCTTATCCTTTTGATTAGCATTGTTTCTTTTGGGTTGTGCAGATTAAGCCTCGTTTACACTACATGACTTGATTTTGTGTCTTTAAATCGCTGTGGTGTTCACACTACGTAAATGATCCACAAGAGGGGGGTCAAACACTACATGATCTGACAACAACTGGTTCCCCAACAGCTACCAAACCACAGCCAATGAAATGTAGAGTGAGGAGCTGGCAGAAAAAGCTAAACACTTGTGTGCTGGTGACATCACTGACAGCGTTTCAAACTTAACTGATAGCTTTCAAGGGAGCGTTTAAAATCATCGTCAATCAGTTGATGCGTCAGCGGATCAATCACTCATCTGCAAGGTTCAAGTGGATAGTTGTGGTTTTAACACTACAACAACAGAGGCAGTCAGAGTTTTAATTTTTGTAATTTAATAACTCTTTGAAATAAAACTGACATATCTATAATATAGACTTTCCTAAATATCTGTGCATTTCTTTCTAACATTGTTATTTATTTATTTATTTTTTTACTGCAAAACAGAAAAGAACTGAGTATTTCTAACTTTAATTACCATAACGGTCAAAATGACTGCATGCATGTCTGCTACTTTTAGCCGTGCCTTTTTTGCCTAGCAACATACACAACTTTCTGATACTAAAAACACAAATTTATTTCAGATATATCTTTTAAAGCAACATATTCTATGCCGCGAAATGGCTCCCGTTTATGAAAGTGAAAATAAAAGCGAGGCCCAGACATTTGCAAGTATTCTAGTAGCTTAACTTCATATTTATAGGCTGTATTATCAAAAAGATAATATTTTTAGGATAATGGTGTCATAAAATATGATGACAGACATTCAAAGCTTAATTTTAATATCTCAATAGAAGCTTTGAATGTAAATATGATGTGACAATATGACGTCTTATGAGAACAGTTGCCTACTCTCATGCCTTGTAAACATACAGAGTGAATCGAGTGCGTTGATGCCCGTTCTGGCCAATCACAGACATTTCTGTTGAGCTCCTGAGCAAACGGCCATTCAGCTCATGCTGATATGCTCTCTCATTGGCTGCAGCTAATCCCTACATCTGGTCGGGACGGGCTTCTGCTTTTTTCCGATAAAAAAAGATCTCAGAATAACCTATACTGGCCTAGGCTATTTTAATATCTAAAAAACAAAACATCACAAACAAAAATTCTGCCAGCACAAACAAATTACAATATTTTAGAATATCACACATGTGGGCTGATGATGTCATTGTCTTTAATTCAATATTTTAATAATAGAAGCAGCACAAATGAAACTTTCATAGGTACAATTCAGCACAAATGAAACATCATTTTTTGGTCACATCCATAACGCATGTTTATTTTCCTCATTTCAAATCTAAAAAATGTTTACAGATTGATTTTATTTTTCTGAACCCATAACTCTGTGGTTAGTTGTTTTGGACAAATATAAACATGTTTCAATATAATGTTAACATATACTGTCTCTGTCAATTCTTTTGTTTTGAGTTTTTACTGCAAATGTCACATCCATAACGCTGGAATTGCTCATTTGTGGGTTTCTTATTAGCAGAAGTCATCACAGTTGGGTAAACTTAAGAACGCAGTGAATGGGAGAATAATCCTATTTGCTGAAATAAACAAAATAAAAAAAACTTCACGATGGTGTTATCAAGACTTTCAGGAATGAGACTGATAATGGCAGCCAGAAGAGAGAGTAACGTCAAATTTACTGTCCTGCCCCTGAACACTGCGTTAGAAACGCCTCGTAGGGCTGTGCGATTAATCGAAATGAAATCGCGATTTGAAATGTTGCGATTATCTAATCGCAAGAGGCTACGATATGAAATATAAATTATTTAACTTCCCCCCACCCAGAGCAAATACGTGACTGCCGTCTTACTAGCCAATTGAGTGAGCACACTTTCGTTCTGCCCAATCAGAATTGCACAACCAGAAAAACAGCACGTCGGTAATATGGGAATATCTTGGTTTCAAAGTCACAGACACCCAACAAAACCAGGTAATTTGCAAGAGCTGTCGCAGAACGAGGAAATACAACAACCAGCACCAAAAATAGCACCACAGGCGGCTATATGAGGAGCGTCTTGCTAAAAAGTCAACTACTGCCAGTGACACTCTACAATGTAGTAGCAAGCAACAGCAAAGTACAATTTCAGAGATGTTTGCTATACAAGTTAATATCTTTTAAGTTCCTTTTTTGTAACTAACACTCACTGCATTTTAGCAGTAAGAAGCTACAATACAGATTGAGCTGAAGCTTGACTAGAAAATTAAATCGCAAATCAAATCGAAAATCACAATATCTGTCAAAAAATAATAATAATAATAAAAATCGCAAATAGATATTTTCCCCAAATCGCACAGCCCTAACGCCTCACATAAGCGGTAATTCAGTTTTTGCAGTTTGATGCAAAGATATTACACATGCATAAATAAATACAGACAAATGTTCATAAGTTTTTAAAAAAATTTATATTAAAAGCTTGCAAGGATTTAATATGCTGATGACCATTAAACATAGCTATGTTTCCATCCATCTATTTTTATGCGCATGTATAAGAAACTGCCAAGATGCACATACATTTAAAAACAAAACAAAAAACAGTCACACTTTTTTTGATGTACAATTCATGCTATTAACAAACTTAACTAAGACTTTTAGCTTAATAAACTACTAATTAGCTGCTTATTAATTGTTAGTATTGGGTAGGGTTAGGGATGTAAAATAAGATCATACTTTTTAAGTGCTAATAAACAGTTAATATCTTAATAATAGGCAGGTAATAAGCCAGTAGTAAATGGTGTGAATTGTTACATAAACTAAAGTGTTGCCAAAAAATTTATGCACACAACTGAGTAGGGTAAACTTTTTATCCGATAAGCAAAAAATAAGCATAAACTATGATGGAAAGAGGTTTACCAAAAAAATTCCAGCAAGGTTTTATTAACAGAATATGTGATAACAAAAATGCCCACAATAGGACGACATTAATGGACAAACCAGCAGAGCGAGCACAATGTAAAACTGTTGTTTTGCTCATTCTAAAATCCCTTAGCCAAAGTCCAGCATCACAAGGGGTTCAGTATTATTATTATATTATTATTACCTCCAGAAGAGCATATGGTATGTATTTGTTGTACTAATGTATAGAGTGTGGATTTAAATGACAATTAAATTACAATGTATTATTTATTCATTCATTTTCTTTTCGGCTTAGTCCCTTTATTAATCTGGGGTCGCCACAGTGGAATGAACCGCCAACTTATCCAGCATATGTTTTACGCAGCGGTTGCCCTTTCAGCTGCAACCCATCCCTGGGAAACACCCATACAGTCTTGCATTACACACATACACTACGGACAATTTAGCTTATTCAATTCACCTATACCGCATGTCTTTGGACTTGTGGGGGAAGCCGGAAAACCCAGAGGAAACCCACATGAACACGGGAAGAACATGCAAACTCCACATAGAAATGCCAACTGACCCAGCCAGGGCTCGAACCAGCGACCTTCTTGCTGTGAGGTGATTGTGCTACCCACTGCGCCACCGTGACGCCTACAATGTATTAGTTAGCAATTTTTAATAAATCAATAATAATAGTAACTTTGGTTTAACTTTTTATTACACCAGTGACTATTGAGTCTTATTTTAGCTAAATAACTATCATTTAAAGTGTACTAAGTTAACCGACATGGAAAATACAAAAAAAAAAAAATAATTGTATAGACATTTATAAATTGAACAATGAAACTGAATTAGTTAATAGTCATGTAATTTTCATTTACAGTGTTTATTATAAAAACTATGTCAATGCTACTTAAAAAAAAAAAAAAAAGTCAAAATAAAATATCAAATTAAAAAAAAGGTCAAAAGTCAACATCAATGCAGACTCAATGTAAAGTAGATCTGAATGTAGCATTGTGTTTACCTGCTGTAAAGAGCGTGAGTTGTGTCTGTGATGAATCTTTCCAGATGGGGTGATGTTGTGGTGTTGAATTGCAGCCGTCATGTGTTGTGTGCAGGCGGGACAGCTCACTGGTGAAGGAGGAAATCAAAGCCTTCCTGGGAAACAGACGCATCTCACAGGCCGTGGTGGCTCAGGTCACAGGTCAGTCCATCACAGGCAGCAATTACAGTATACAGTCATGCTTTTACATTGCAAGACACACCACTGGAATAAGCATTACAGTTAGCATGCAATGAAGCTATAATGTACAGTTGAAGACTAAATTATTAGCCCTCCTATGAAATTAATCTTTTAGTTTGGTTGGAATAAAAGCAGATTTTATTTTATTTATGAGGTCAATATTATTAGCCCCATTAAGAGTATTTGTCCATTGGCTACAGAACAAACCACTGTTGTCCAAGGACTTGCCTAATTAACCTAATTTGCCTAGTTAACCTAATTAAGCCTTTAAATGTCACTTTAAGCTGAATACTAGTATCCTGCAAAACAACTAGTAAAATATTATATACTGTCATCATGGCAAAGATACAATTAAATTAATTATTAGAAATTAGATGAAACTATTCATTCATTCATTCATTCATTTTCTTTTTGAGTTAGTCCCTTTATTAATCAGGGGTCGCCAACCGCCAACTTATCCAGCACATGTTTTACACAGCGGATGCCCTTCCAGCTGGAACCCTTCACTGGGAAACACCCATACACACTCATTCACACACATACACTACGGCCAATTTAGCTTATTCAATTCACCTGTACCGCATGTCTTTGGACTTGTGGGGGAAACCGGAGCACCCGGAGGAAACCCACACGAACACGGGAAGAACATGCAAACTCCACACAGAAATGCCAACTGACTCAGCCAAGGCTCGAACCAGCGACCTTCTTGCTGTAAGGCAACAGCGCTACCCACTGCGCCACCTACGTTGAAACTATTATGTTTAAAAATGTGTTGGAAAAATACTTCTGTCAACCAGCACCAGAGGAGTGTATATAATATATAATGATTTTAGTGTATATAAAATATACAGTTTTATAACTGTACGTCCAATTAAAAATGGCTTCTAGAACAACAAATGTAGGGGCGGGGCTTGATTTTGAATTAATTGGATGATTGTGATTTGCTATTGGTGGATCTTGTGTGATTGACAGGTAGATCTCCGCCCTCACATCAGTAAACACCAGTCAGAAAAAGAGGAGATGTTTTGTTGGATGATGGGGAAGGTTTTGATGACAGATTTTAAGGATGTATTTTTAAAAAAATGCACTAATAAATTATTAATAGTAAATACTGCAATATTAAAAAAAGAAAAGAAAAAAAAGCCAGTAGTAAATGGTGTGAATTGTTACATAAACTAAAGTGTTGCCAAAAAAATGTATGCACACAACTTCTTCTTTTTTTTTCAAATTTTAAGATGCCGCTGAATAGAGCTCATTGTTTACAATCCTGCTTCACATATTCTATACTATAACTATGATTGTCATTTTAGAGCATTTTGCTTTCAGAAAAGAAGCACTTTCTGAATTTCTTTGTATTTAAAAAAATGCACTAATACATTACTTATAATAAATACTGCAACATTCATTTAAAAAAAAAAGATCATTTGACAGTAATTTCGTTAATCTTTTCGTTAATCATAGTTTATGATGAACGAAATTACATAGTTTAAGTAATTTAACAAATAATAAATAACTAAGTAATAATAATAATTAATATTATATAATAATAACTAAGTAATAACTAAATAATAACTAAGTAATTGTTAATAATAAACTATGATTGTCACTTTTTTGCTTTCAGAAAGGAACCATTGTCTGAATTTCTTTGTATTTAAAAAGAAAAGTATTTAAAAAGATGCACTAATACAATATTTATAATAACAACTGCAATATTCATAAAAAAAAAAAAATTACACCAAGTAATTTCATTTGTCTTTTATTTTAAGATGCCGCTGAATAGAACTGATAGTTTACAATCCTGCTTCACGCAGCTTTATTGAATAAT
>CAIGQV010019088.1:11145466-11172383 GCA_903798115.1 Danio jaintianensis
CACACACACACACACACACACACACACACACACACACACACACACACCATATAAATAGCCAGAAACTATGCTTTTTTTGCACTGCAACTGATGATCAACAGGGAAAAAAATAAATAAATATGACCTCTTCTCAACTGGAAAAACCAGCAACAATCAAGAATGCATGATTATACGCGGTAACGGTTTTGCAATCAAAAAATGTCATTATAATGGAAGTCAATTGGGCAGAAATAGCCACCAACATAACGAAAGTAGGGGTGTCAAAATTAATTATTTCTTCGGTGCACCGCGATGCAGACGCAGACAATTCGATATTGGTTCAGTAATAGATCATAACCGGTTATTACTTACTGACGTCATTTATCTCATATGCGCCATGTCGTGGTAGAATACTATGGCGAAGGAGACGAGGGCGAGTAAATAAAACTACCTAAAAAGCAGATAAATGTGCACAATGCACTGCTTGAGAGTTTGCTGGTCTTTGTACTGAGTACTGACACTGAAGAAGATTCAGCACACGAGCCGCTATTTCACTATACTAGGGAGAAATTAAAGCTGTAAAACTCCATCTCTGCCTCTCTCTCTCTCTCTCTCTCCCTTTGGACATTTGACCCGCTGGCCTGTTCGTGAGGTAAGTTTTCCTCTCGTCTCGGCTGTTAAAGCGATACTTGTAGATCCAGACACGAGCGTGTCTGTAGTGCGAGTTTTCTCCACCGTGTCTATTATGGATTACCACTGATAACCGCGCATATAGACTGTAACCGCGGCTGTTCTTCCCGCGTCAGTCATCGGTGAACAGCGCTGACAGTTTTAATCGCAGCCCTTTCTGTTGACAGGTGAAGACATTTGAAGTTACCGGTAAAGTTGTTCCGGAAATTTTCCGGTATCACTGTGTGAAAGGGGCTAATGACCAATCATAGGAGTGTTAAGAACTCGCTCGACAGCACTCACAAAGCAAGTGGGATAATATTTAGTTTATTTGCTATAAATGCTCATGTTGTCTGTAATTGTATTTTAGTTTTATTTAAAACATTCAAAAAGAGTGTTTTCTTTGAGCAGGTAAAATTAAAGGTACAGTTGATATATTTTACTGTTTAAAATTTTGTATTAAAGGATAAAATTGTATTACAAATAATATATAAATACATTTATAGATTTTAATAAAAAAAAATTATTGTGCTGTGAAGAAAAAAAATCTAATTGTGTATGGAAAGCATCGTCAATGCACCGAGATATCGAATTGAACCGAATCGATGGCATGATAATCTTAACCGAACCGTAAGACCAGTGTAGGTTCACACCCCTAAACAAAAGGGTAGTAAATTTGATCAGAGTGTATTGTTGAGGTTTTTTTAAATTTCAAAGCATTTTCCCAAAATATGTGTCAAAATAAGATTTGTCACCAAAAATCATATCATTTGCTGAAACGCAGAGAAAGTTGTGGCCAAATTAAGAATTGAAAGCAATGAGATCTGTGACTCAACTGATTGTGTACAAGCAGCAAGAGTTAAAGAATTATTACACTAAGGAAAGCTCATGGCCGAAACATTTGTTTTTTTATTTCTTCTGTGATTTATTTAATAAATTACTGAGTGCGGTACTCGTCATTTGAAGAAATTTGGTCACAGCAACGAACTTATCATGAAGAGTGCGGTGATTTGCATTCGATTTGTTCGAATGACACTCAAAACACAATCATCCTCACCCCAAAAAATGTTTTAAATAAATAAAAGGCTAGTAAAATTGTAAAAAGTATCAAATAAAATGATGATTGTTAATTTAATGATTAAATGTAATGACTGGTGTGAACAAATAGCTTGTTACTGTAAGTTTGTTATTTTATTCTTAAATGTGCATAATTTACTCATGATAACTGCTTACTACCCATTAAGACAGTAGTTGTGTCCCAAATGACACACTATTAAACACTCAACCGTGTAGTGTTTGAGTTTAGTGTCGCCCCAAAATGAACATTAACATTTTTTACTAACTGGAAGTTCAGACTGTTTCCAACATGACGTTTAACCATTGCTAAATTAGTGAAATAAACCCACAAATAGTACCCGTCATGAGTACAACTGCATTCACAACCAGGAGGAGGCATAATAGTCTCCATTTTTTGCCTAATAAATAAAGTAGATATTTGTATTAGTAATCCAACCTCAGTGTCCCTCAATAGCTCCTCCATTCCACACTTCTTTTTATCCACTGAATCAGTACATAATCCGGGTATTTAAAGTGCATTCGTTCTTTTTAGAAATGTAGAACGCACTACATACACTATTTATACTTCAAAATGGCATAGAGCAGTGCATAATTATGTGATTTGGGACGCACCTACTAGCTATTGGCAATATCTCCATCTATGGTCGATATATGCTACCATCAAAACACTAATATTAGTTGATACATATTTTTACGCAGTTAATTTTTCATGCATATTTTCAGGTGCTACCCTAAACATGCGGCCCACCCCCGTGTCTCTGGAAGAGATGGAGTGGCGTCAGACCCCGCCCCCCATAAGCTCCACCCCTGGAAGCTTCCGTCTGCGCAGAGGCAGTCGGTTCACCTGGAGGAAGGAATGTCTCGCTGTGATGGAGAGGTAAACGTCAGAAACTGATCCTGCGTCAGTAACAGCCCCTTTCAAGGCTGGTTTATACTCAACGTGTCTGCAAGTTCGCTTGGTTCCGCGCAGCGAATCTGACGTCATTGCGATGGTTCGCTTTGGGTGCGCTCTACATGATTTTGGCGCACAACATTTTCTTGTAACTTTGTTCCCAGCTCCGCATCTGAAGATGCACGACTTTATTTACTTTGAATTTACACATACAACACCTTCAGAAATCTAAAACAACCGCCTGATGCGAGTCAGTGTTTCCCAACCCTGTTCCTGGATGCACACCAACAGTACATCTTTTGGATGTCTCCCTTATCTGACCCATTAACTTCAGGTTTTGGAGTCTCTTATGTTCTGATGTGTTGATTCAGGTGTGTTTGATTAGGGAGAGGTTGAAAATGTGTACTGTTGGTGTGCCTTCAGGAACAGCGTTGGGAAACACTTCTTTTGGTTTCCTTTGAAGCTTTAAGGGAAAACAATGCATTTATTTTGTGCACAGGTTGTCCAACGCTTTTTTTTTTTTAGTAAATATTTTTTTCTTTTATTGTATAGAAGGTTTTGCATCAAGTACGCAGTTAGCTTGAATATATAAAATGTAGCCTAAGTTAGTCATTTTTTAAACAACAAAAAAGCAAACATTTTCACGAGTGTCCTCCACAATGATTTGTTTTTTTTTTATAGTTAAATTCATTCATTTAGCAACTCCACTCGCTGATTCTTCACTATCGTTTCATCATCACAGTTACTTCGAGCCTTCACAGTTCTTGTTCACAGCGGAGGCTCGTGTTGTGGACCCAGGCGAAAGTAGAAATCAGCCTTCACACTGTAATACTGGTAAATTACAGTCAAATTTCTTTACCGGTAAATTAAAACTTCTCATTCTCAACTTCTCAGTTTTTTCAAAATGGTCGGTCACATGATCTCTTCACAGCAGTTTACTAGCAATTTATCAGAAAACTCTTTATTATTAGTAAAAAAGGTGCTAATGGTATTTCTCCACAAAAAAGCCACCATAAAATGAAATAAAATTAAATCGTGACCAAAAAGGAAACGGCAAGTCCAGCTAACCTGCATTTAAAAATTAAACCGTATTTACCATTTGAGTTTTGCATTTGCTAACTATTTTGTATTATCTGCAGTTATTTCAGTGATAATCAATATCCAGATGAAGCCAAAAGAGAGGAGATCGCCAACGCCTGCAATGCTGTCATTCAGAAACCAGGTAAAGATAAAAATGCTTCTGTATCTGAATCTGTGTTTGTCAGATTTATTGAGAGATTGCACTACAAACTGCATGTTTCATTGGCATTTCTGATCTTTCAATTTCACTTTTCCTGCCTAGGAAAGAAGTTGTCTGATTTGGAAAGAGTCACATCCTTAAAAGTCTACAACTGGTTTGCCAACCGACGCAAAGAGATCAAGAGGAGGGCCAATATTGGTACCGTATTTTAGTTGATTTACATCTGTTGTATATATTTCAATAAATATTTAATGTTTTGCATTTATTAGGCATTCATTGCAATTTCAGTGTTTTGTTTCTTCATTTTAATTAACAAAATAATTTTTATAGCTTAAATTTGAATCAATTTTAACTATAATAATCCTGACCTGTCATTTTCAAGTTGAACCACGTCAAAATTGATAAAACTGAAAGAACTAATTAGGGAAAACACTATGCAGTCACATTAATGTAATCTCATTTATAAATGACACATTTACAAACAACATAAACATGATTTTTTTTCTGATTTTATAACAAATCCTTAATTTATTAAGTATTCACAATGGAAAACAAATAAAATTAATAATCATAATTACATAAAATAGTACAAAACAAACAATTACTACATTTAACTTTTAACAGAATTTATTATAAACATCATGCGTGAAATGCACTGTACAAATATTTAAGGATTCACCATATTTTCAGCCATCGAAAATTATCAGCCGAAAATGGCATTTTCATTTTTGTCTGATATAGTGCTGTCACGATACTGGAATTTCTAAATTTGATACGATGCCAGGAAAAATATTGATATTCGATACCATTTTCGATACTGCAAGGACATCAGCTTTCACACCAGATGCGGAAAGCACTGTGCTATGAAACCCATTAATTTCAATGGCTTGCGACGCACAAGTGTGACTTATTACTGCCTCGACTAACGCAAAAACCGTGTTCAGAGTTAAACATAGCTCAATATTCTACTCTGTGGATATTCTACTCATGCGCACATACCGTATACGTATCTATGCATGAACTGCACATGCTCACCAGAAAAGCAAAGTCCGTTCAAATAATGCGCCGACACAACATTTCTATGTAGTTTACTTGTTCCTGCTACCTGCAGGTATACTAGTAGCGCTATTGCAAGTAGCAGGAACTATAGTTGCTGTCATGGCAACATTGCTATATGTGCTGTCATGGCAACACTGGTAAAATGATGCATCTCGACTTGTTCATATTTAAATCGCAAACATTTTACTGCCAATAAAAAAAAAAAAAAAAAAACATTCGTTAATTTTTACAGTCAATAAAATTTGGTTATTTAATTGGCTTGCATTTTAAAAAAATCTGTATAGTTTAAGTTATTGATTTCAATTGAATAGGGATTAATAAATTATATTCTTTAATAAAATAACAAATATTTATTACAAAGCACGTGCATCCAGAATCTTTGCTTTTGGCACACAATTTTCATTTCGATGCATCCCTACAAATACTCTAATTCAGATGATTAAAAAAACATCAAGTAGTAAAATCAACCATTAGTTTACTGATTGAATTATTGGCAGTCAACCATTTTCTGTTGTTCGTTTGTTTGTTGTATTAGTGGTTTTTAAAGAGTTTCAGATGTTTCATGACAGGGTCTTTTTTCCAAGAAGCCACAATCCTGGAGAGTCATGGGATTGATGTTCAGAGTCCCGGAGGACACTCCAACAGCGACGACGTCGACGCTAACGACTACAGCGAGCAGGTGAGCGAATCTTTCACCGATTTATTCAGGGTTTTGTTTAACACTACTGCTAGAGCTCATCCTATTGCTTTCATTACAGGGTTGTGATGTTGCCTATTTTGAAAAGAGAGGCGTGAACAGACCTTTTGGTTACTACCGTCTGGAGCCCACCTCACCAACACAGGTATCACAAGCTGGGAAACGAATCTTTTCTAAGTTTGGGAGGAAAAATAAGAGAAAAATCCCAAATACATAGTAGGTGCATCTCCATCAAGTTCTTAGAGTGGCTGACTGTAGTATTGGTAACCTAGCAACCAACAGTAAACAAGGTAAGCATAATAGAGTCATGTGGGTGTAACTTTCGCTACCTTAGTGTTTATTTAAAAAATGAGTTTCCATCTCCAATTATTCGCATTAACCTAAAAGCGGTTGTTGCTAGATCAGATACAGTTGCGGCCGGAAGTTATTCCGTTAGTAATATAATATTATTAGTATTTAATAAATTTCCCATTAATTGTATTTTATTAACGTCTACCCCCACCCCAACCCTAAACCCAATCGTTACAGTAACGTAAAAACAGTAGTTGTACCGAGTATTATGTTATTTATTAAATTACCCAATTAATTGTATTTTTTAAATGTGTACCCCTAACCCTAAACCCAACCCTCACAGTACTGTAAAAATATTAATTATTGTGATACAGTGTCACAAAAATGATGCTATATTGATGTGCGTATCCGCAGCTGTATCCTATCTAAACTTTACCCTTAAAAGCATCTCAAGTGAGTGTACAAACCTGAGTGAATTAAGGGACTTTTATTCGAAATTTAGCATTTCCATCACTCGTTTCTTATGTGATACTTTAAAATGCGCATTAACACTGTGTGAACCCAGCTGTAGACAACTAAAAGATTCAAATAAAGCATCACAAATGTTTTATTCATGCAAATAATCAAAGTTTAAAGTCAAATTCCAATATGAAGGTGACATATTCGAATAAATAGCTGGTTTTGTGAGTCAACAGCTACATGTGTCACAAAAACTAAATGAGTAAATAATATAATAAATAAATAAAATATACACACACACACACACACACACACACACACACACACACACACACACAGGCAAATCTAAATGAATTAATCTGTGGCTCCTGATGATATAGAGGTCTTATAAAATGGAAGAAAAAGAAACATTTTTAGCTGAATTTGTGGTTTGGTGAGCCAACAACTACAGGTTTCATAAAAACGAAGTAAAATAAAAGGACTAAAAATAAAATGAGTATCAAATAATAAAATTATATGATTAATAAAATAATATATACACACACGGGCAAAACAAAATTAATATCTGTGGCTCCTGATGATACTGATGAAACTACTTTTAATCTACCTTTAGAACTGTACATGCAAATCACAATTAGAATTTTACGATTCTATTTAAAGGGGTGGTCCTTTACGATATCATATTTTAAACTTTAGTTGATGTGTAATGTAGCTGAGTGATCATAAACAACATCTCTGAATGTAAGACGCTCAAAGTTAAATGCAAAGGGAGACATTGGCTTTTACAGAGTTAGCGTAGCAAAGCCTACAGCGAACAAAGTTTGGGGACTACAAAAACATGCATCCAGGTTAATGATGTCATAAACCCTTCAGGTTATGCGCATACACCCCGCGCAGTAAAGGGGTGTGGCCAGAGGCGCTGTAATGTTACAGCAGAGAAAGCTAAAATGCCATCCAAACGCTGCTATTTTCACAGAGCTCATTCTGTTTCTGTATTTTGTAAGTATTTTTATTTGTTAAAATTTATCTATTGCATGCATAGTTTCTAGCGTTAATGGTATGTTGTAGCAAGGACGTAAACAAGGATGTAAACAACGGAAAATGCTGTTTGGCACCGCTAACAATTTAGCAACAAATTCATATTTATCCATCAAACCGCTGTAAACAGCCACAATCTTCAGCAGCGCTGCAGTGTCTCTCTATGCGGACGCTTTCCCTGCGTTCTACATCTCAAATAACCAACTCGCAAAAGATATGAGAACGTTTCATATTACTTACACATGCTTATAACCCGAATATATGTGGAAGACACTTATTTTAGAGAGCAGGCGTGAGGTTCAGCTGTGTCCTCTTCATTTTCTGTCTAATTCAGGCTTAAACTGACACGGCTACACTGACTGACAGTATTTAAACAACAGAGGCCAAGCGCGTGCTAGTAGAGGCGTGACGCTTCCTGGTGACGTGGAGCTGATCTACCACTCACAGCACATTATGTTAGCTGACCAATCAGAGCTTCTTGAGGGCGGGCTTTCGAAGGAACTAGGAAATATGACAGTCGTCTTCATGTTAGCTGAGTAGCTGTATATAACCAAAGTAAGATATATGAAAAAATAACGTGATTTTTTACAAATGAAGCATGAGCACACCTTGCTTTGCATCTTATAAACACAACCAAGCCTTAAAAATACACTCTGGACCACCCCTTAAAAAAAAATACACACGTTCTTTTGCAAGCTGTAATGTTTTGCAGTTGTATTTTGAAAAAGTGCCAATTTAAAATCCTTAATTAAAATTTGTAATCATTCACACTGATTTTGCAGTTGCTAATTTCCTCACATGTCTCTTTAAGGATGACGCCGTCAACCACGCGGATCACCAAGACCCCATCTCTCTCGCCGTGGAGATGGCAGCTGTCAATCACAGCATCCTCGCCCTATCCCGTCCAGGAGGCGTGGCCAGTGAAATCAAAACAGAAGCGATAGACGACGACTAAGGAAAACTGCCAGACGACGCGTATGTGTGTGTGTGTGTGTGGATGTTGCAGACATGTTGACGGGGCAATGATCAAATCAACGCTTTTAGAATCTAATAAATCGCCTGCCATCGACACTCCTGCTGAACCACTAAACAAAGCCAGAGTCAACCACGGCTCTTATTTAAGCCTCCCGAACCCAAAACCTCGTACCTCATTCCAGTTCCAGTAACTTGTATAAACGTTTGGTGTGCTTCCTGTCTGTGCGCTCCAGTAATCCTCATTCTCACGGATAAGCTAAAGGTGAGCAAAAGCTGTGGTTTATTTCTGCTCCGGATTCATCATTCCCACTACAATTGTTCTCAGTTGACTGATTTAATGTTTTTTTGTTGTTGTTGTTTTGTATCGTAATTCATCAAATAGCAGTTGGGTGAATCTCACGGAAACGGTCAATTTCGCCACATAATCGAAAAGGAAAATACGTATTGATATTACGCATATTTTGAGGATCATTAAGATTTTTAAAATTTTAGAAGCACATTCTCCTTTTCAACTTTTATAATGTAAAATGGGAAAGAAAGTATTTTAATTCTAATGGTCTCGTGAAATTAAAATAAGGTTTTTTAGATGTTAGCATCAGTATGTTCGTCATAAGCTAGCGTGCTACAAAATTCACATTTACTGTTTGTTCACACTGAAGGCGGTGAGAGCGTCAAAGTTCGCTCTGGCGACAACGCTGTCTGCCTTCACAGCTCCGCCGGCGAGAGCGTCAAAATTCGCTACATTGATCTTGTTTTTAAAGGAGCCGTTGCAGCATGTCAGCAAATCACTTACATTCCCGCATAAAAAAAAAACATGCTTTCTAGTGTGAAAATGTTGCACGCTTTTTATCAAATTCATTGAACTATAGAAGATCAAGTTGTTGCGTGTTGTGTGGCTTTGCTCCACTAATCCAATATGTGTCCATATGTCTGAAATATTCTGAAGCAGCAGTACTGTTTTGTATTGTCGCATGAGATTCCCGCTTTTTAAAGAAAAAAATATATAACAATGCACATCGGTAACTCGCCAGTAACTTTTTTAATGTATGTTCCTGTAAGAAAACATCGTAGATAACTGGAAATCCGGCGACCGCAATAATCAAACCATTGGGATCAACTGTGGTTGGAACCAAAATTCACAGTGACTGTGTTCTCTGAATTCCTCTGAAGCGGTGGACTTCTACATTCCGATTGCTTGCCGCTGAACCGCGTCATAGCTCATTACCATAAAGTTGACTTGATTTCGCAGCCGGCTCCCATTGAAAATGAATGACTTCCGGCTACTTTGACGCTCTCTTTCGGTGTGAACGCACAGTTAGAAGATATAAACAGTGTTGGGGAAAGTTACTTGTGAAAGTAATGCATTACAATATTGAGTCACACCCCCAAAAAGTAACTAGTTGCATTACTTAGTTACTCTTTATGGTAAGTAATGCGTTAAGTTACTTTTGAGTTACTTTTTCATACCTGGCTGAGGCTTGATCTCTTTCAGAACCTGCAGGGTTTTTTCCTTCTTTTTATAAAATAGAGGAGCTCTGCATTTAATGACTCACAGTATAAACACTTTCATTTACCTTAAAAATAGAATGTTACCTTCTGAGAACTTCCTGATGCTATACATGCTGATTAAGGAAAGTTGAAAGCAATGTGTTTGCTACTTTTGTATTTTTGTCTTATTAGTTCAGTAAAATCACTGTCCATTGAGACTATAATCCGCTTTTCTTCCATGTGTTCAAAATAATGAGAATACTTCCATCACAGAAATGTAAGGTTCTGCCATCTTGGTTTCTGTCTGTTCCCGCGGGGAGCTCATTCTCTCATTGAGGGTGATTCAACGTGATTACACAAATTTTAATTAAGCAAACTATTTTTTAAAAGCGAATTAATTAAACTAAAAAGTAACTCAAATATTATTACTTAATTTTTTTAAGTAATGCATTATGTTACTCATTACTTAGGAAAGAATATTATTACGTAACTTGCGTTACTTGTAATGCGTTACCCCAACACTGGATATAAACATCTAAAGCTTAAAATGTAAGAATAATTATTTTTTTTGACGTCACCTCATACTTCAGTTTCTCATCAAATCTTCTAACCAATCAAATGCTCAATAGTGTCTGACATGCCCCGCCCCCTTCTCATTTGCATTTCATTTGTTGCGCTTGAGCTCAACCACTCTCATTGGCAGAGCTGTAAGAAAAACAAAACAGTATTGGCTGTTTTCTAAAAAGGGGAGGAGCTACTATATGCCCCACCCTCTCCTCATGTTTCAGCTGAGATAACGTCAAACATCGAATTTAAAAAATGCACATTACAAAGCACTTCACGGGACTTTCAAAGCATTGAGTATTTGTTGTACTTCCTAATTTAAAATAAGTAATAATCTTTTTTTTTTTAAAACAAACTAAATTTGATTGGAAAATGTGCTTAAATTCATGAAAATTAGCGAAATATTATTTACTTATTTTCCTTGAGATCTGCGAGTGAAATTTGACTAGTTTTAATTTTTTCTTTTATTATCATTCATTCACATTTTACCCAATTGCATTTTACTGTATTTTCATGTGCAAACGGGGGGGAAAACTGAATTGTAATCATAGTGAAACTTGAAAAAGATGTGGTTTGATAACTGCCAAAAGCGCAGGTTATTGTGTGCGAAAAGTCTCCTGGACTCTAAATGAACCGAAACGAGACTGAAACCGTTAAAAATGTCCAGCGTTACCCAAAGTGAATGTGCATTAACGCATTATTCTTATGTTTGTATTTATTTAGCTTTTTACCGTTAATGCAGATAGTTCACATACAGGATCAGGACCGAAGCATCTGTTCTCACTGTGTTTGAATATTTATATCTGAAGATGTGAAATGTCATTCCGCTAATGATTTAGGCTGAAGATTACAGCAGAAATATGACAAGAATCATGAGAATGACTGACTAATAAACATAGATCTTTCCACTAACATAAGCTTAGTTCCAAAATGTAGCTTTTTTTATTCAAAAAGGTCCTAAGAGAACATTACTTGTTGCGATTCATTTCATAAAAAAGCTAAACGAATCCTTTGTACAACCATCTTTAGGTAAATGTAATACCGTGTCCTAACCACACATGACGTGACGCAGCGACACGCAATAAAACACATATTTTTTCCATGTTAAAAGGAGTTTTTGTGTGAACCATCAACGAAAGCGATGCGCAAAATTCCTATTTAAGAAACAGCTTCTATTTCTGCAATGTCGCAGCTGAACGACAGCATAAACTACTATGACAATGATCACCTCAGGTACTGATTATGGGCTTTATTCAGCGTTAAATGCTACTAATGCAAGTTTAAACACCATTTTACGTGACATTTATTGCCATACTGAAATCAGCAGCAGCAGATATTTTACCTCAGATCTTAAAAATAGCAAACATATAGTTAAAAAATGAATGTTATAAGTGTGACTCACAAATATCAGTAGTGGTGTAACGGATCACAAATCTCACGGTACGGATCACATTATGGTTTTTTAGTCACGGATCGGACCATTTTTCGGATCAGCCAAAAAGGGAGGAGACAAATGTAATTTGCTTTCCATTTATTACAAAAACAGCACTGCAAGACACTTTTGGTTTTTACAAACAGAGCTTAGAAGCTGTAATTTTATTTAAAATAAAATTAAGAAATAATCAGATGAATAAAAATAAATAGTAAAATATTCAGTGATGTGAAAAATTCACTGTTACTCTACCGTCTAACATTATAATTTGTACAACCCATATTTATGTTTAGTCTCATTTCCAATAAATGATTCAGTTATTCACTCATAAAACTTCATGTTTCATTGTTAGACGTGTAATTTGTGAAGAATTATTCAGTGGCATTTTTTGATGGCTGATTGTCGCCACCTATTGGTTAAATAATGTAATTGCTGCCTACAACTTTCATTTTTGAGCGTCAAGTTAAATGCATATGACGGTGATTTTAATCTTTACCATAAACATCAGTGGTTTTATCTAAACTATAAACTGTTACCCCAGTACTTCTGTGTTACTTGACTGTTTATAACTTCATAACTAACTCAAAAGACTGAAGACTCAATCTCTTTCGTGATTTTTGCGTTATTTAAACGATTCGAAGGATTAATAAACATATGCAAATCACCATCATTTATAATTTATGTTGTGTGGGTGTTGAGATCCTGATCTTTTAATGATTAATCGTGCAGCTTACACTGAATGCATTGATGCAGGCTAAACAAGTAGTGACAGAAAACACCTTTAATAACCTAAGAAACCCACCACATCCCAAATAACCTAACACAACTTCTTCCGTCATCATTATATTTTACAGGAAAGCCTAAATGCTTTCGTACATGTGATTTGAATGATGCAAGAGGCTATCTCTCTGCGATCGTTACAAATTTAGGATTAATCTACAAGTAAAAAAAAAAAAAAAATTTATCTGCGGGTCACGTGTGTTCCGAACCATGGGTTGTGATCCGTACGAATCACGGATTAACCGTGATCCGTTACACCCCTAAATATCAGTCAGTCAGGATGTGCTTATAATAATGTTAAAGAGGTTTAATGTGTAATAATTCGATTATGAACCTTGCCATTTGGCTTGATTGGCTCTGGTATTTCAATTTTTCTGTCGCGTCTGGTACAGACAGCTAAATTTCTTATCGCTGGAAAATTCCTTGTGTGTTGTTATGACACGGTGTAAGCATTCATTTACGTACAGAATAGTTTTACAAGCGCTGATTCGTTCTGTGCGCTATGAATGAGGCCCTGATTTTATATATCCTTCCTCTCTCAATGTATACAATTGATATTTATAAAAAAAAATTTTCAATAATACTTCAGGATATTTTGTTTTTAGTTGACTGTTTTATGCAGTTTTATGTTCAGAGCAGTCTCCTGAAGCGTGTCTGATTCAGATGAAGCACCCTCATGCATTTTATTTACGTTTGTCAGATCAGATTTCAACACTGCAGCAAGAGGCGAAAAAAATAAATGTGTTTTTTTTTTTCTATTGCTGTATTGTTCAAATCCTTTTGCTGTTGTGTTTGAATATACAGTTGAGGTCAGAATTATTAGCCCTCCTGTTTATGTTTATGTTTAACGGAGAGATTTTGTCAACATTTCTAGACATAATAGTTTCAATAACTCATTTCTAATAACTGATTTATTTTATCTTTGCCATGATGACAATACATAATATTTGACTAGGTATTTTTCAAGATACTAGTCTTCATCTTAAAGTGACATTTAAAGGCTCAACTAGGTTAATTAGGCAAGTTATGGTAATTAGGCATTGTATAACAGTGGTTTGTTCTATAGCAAATCAAATAAAAAAGGGGGCTAATAATATTGACCCTAAAATGGTTTTAAAAACTGCTTTTATTCTAGCCGAAATAAAACCAATAAGACTTTCTTCAGAAGAAAAAAATATTATCGGAAATACTGTGAAAAATTCCTTGCATTGTTAAACATCATTTGGAAAATATTTGAGAAATATTCCCAGGAGGGCTAATAATTTTGACTTCAACTGTATATAAGGAATGAATTGTCCATGGTTGTGTGCCATTAGAGCGTCTTTCCACATGTTGGAACGTGCCAAACTGCAGTATGACGTGGAATATTGACATTTACATGATCTCACAGTGACATATAGGACTCGTTCGGTTTGTCTCAAGTGTTTAATTGCAGAGCGACGAACGGTGTAATTCTGTGAACCCACAGCGTAACCCTACTGCTTTTAAAGGGGGTGCTTTCCATTTAGTGCATTTTCATACGTCTATAAACACAAAAAAATCTCTATATAGGCTTATAAAAGCAACTGTATAAATAAAAACAGAATACAGTAACTATGAATTGTTTCAATGGAATAATTCTATGATTTGAAAGCATTCTGTTCTGAATCATCTGTATCTCCCATTTAAGAATTTAGTGCCTTTTTTGGACAGTAGACTGTTCTGTAAGTATACTATAGTATATATGAACTTTTTGTACAGTTTCTTTGTTTAAAATGACTTTTTTTAAAACCTGTGTTTATTTTAGTACTTTATCTTCTGGAAAATAAAGGTATATTGATGATCAAGGGTGCGAGTCTGTTCTTTCCTTTTTTTGATTTGGTTTTTAAGTGCAGTTTCATGCAAATAATAAACTAGACCAACTGCAACGAGAAACTGAAGACATTTTAAAGGGGAGCTATTATGCACAAATCACTTCTTTAAGGGGTTTAAACACAGTTGTGTGAATATAACCAGCTTCTAATGGTAAAAATGAATTAATTAAATTTTTTATAATCACACTTAATGCGGAAACACTTTGATTGACAATCTCCCTTTGTTCTTGTACAGAGGGGGAAAGCCCCGCCCGTTAGTGACCATCTCTCCCTTATTAGCATAGGACGTTAGTCTTGTTTTTGAATCTGCCACTATGCTGACACGTAGGCATTCATAGCGTCGCCCTCTTTTGAAAAGACCACATTCTCATTTAAATTTAAAGCGACAGTCACCAAAACGACAATTAGGATCAAAGCCTAAAAGGGTCAGTTTCAAAGAGGTATAAAACATTATCTGTGTGTTATTTTGAGCTGAAACTTCACACACACACACTCGAGACATCAGAGACTTATTTTACATCTTGTAAAAAGAGGCATAATAGGTGCCCATTAAGATGATTTGAGTCAAAACACGACAGAAAAATCAGAAATGCGTCTTTTGATTTACTAGTTTATCACTTTTGAACAATAGGTGGTGCCGTTGCCATAGTGATATGGTGTTGTCGTTTTGAGCTCACTGTGACACAATGTTTGATGTCAAATCTTTGCAGAGATACAAGCTAAGATTCATTCATTCATTTTCCTTTGGCTTAGTCCCTTTATTCATCAGGGGTCGAAACTCCACACAGAAATGCCAACTGGCCCAGCCGGGACTCGAACCAGCGGCCTTCTTGCTGTGAGGCGACAGTGCTAACCACTGAGCCACCGTGCCACCCCCAAGCTAAGATTCAGTATCATAAATCTATTGATGCAGTAAAAGAATGGTTTCATTTATCAACACAAAATGCATAACCTTTTTTTTAACTTGGTAAAAAAAATGTGATCAATGATCACGGAGGAGTTCAGATTATGTTTGTGAAGAAAATGTCAGCGAGGAAGTTCAGCTGATTAACTTATTTATAGTAAAAATTATTTATGGTAAAAAAAAACTTATTTACGGTGTTGCCATAAAACGTCCTAATATGATGTGTGTGTTCGGGGCAGGGGCGGGACACATAACCAACCAGCGATGATGATTGGTGTGTCTGTCAACGTGGTGTAACTGAGAACGTGAAGATTGGCTTAGATAGAGTACATTTCCATCATTTGCCAATCAGAGGCAGAGTAGGGCGAGTGTTCACACACAAGCACAGTCAGTCACACACACACACACACACACAGACACACCAACGACCAGGAGTCAGAATGATGGCAAATCCAACAAGTTCAAAGGTAGCGTTTGCAAACTGGAAATATAAGCTCTACTTTTCCCTCGCTGAGGTGCAACTTATGGCCAAAAAAAAAAAAAAAAAAGTCTCTCTGCGTCAGTAATTCTAATCTAATGAAGCACCTCACGTCGTCACATGCCACCACAAAATTAGTGGCTACGCAGGTGATACCATGAGCTCTGCTACCAAAGGAGGAGACGAAGCCACGACGTCAAAGCAAATACAACTTGATTTTTCTCCACCGCAAACACTTATTACTCAGACAGAATTAAACAAAATAATATCTAGATATATAGTTGAGGACATGCTGCCGTTGTCTCTCACATTGTCACACAACAACATTAAAATTGTGTAGATTAGTGTACAATAATTTATATTTATTTTATAGTTAGTTAGTAAGTTAGATTTTGTTTAAAGTAACGCAATAGTTACTTTCCCTGGTAATAAGTTACTTTTATAATTATGTAACTCAGTTACTATTTGTGAGAAGTAACTAACTATAACTAATTACTCTTTTAGAGGAAAGTGCCCAACACTGCCGGCCACAGACTCAATAACAGAAGAAGGAGAAGAGAAGGACACTAACAATTTCAACAGGAGCCGATTCACTTTTGGTGCTCGGCCCCAACAATACGTTTATTACTCTCACCATTTGAATAGAAAATCTGTATTATATTTTTGTAATTACTTTGATCTACACAATAAATTAACACAACGATTTGATCATAAATTACCCATTCAACATGAAAAAAAAAAAAGGGGTACCAAGAGTAAAATACAACTCATTCACCATAATAACACTAAAAAAACACAATCATTATGAATAAAACTGCCTGGCACTTTAAATCTGTACAAGTAAAACCCATCTCACTTTCTTATTAAAAACTAAATCATGAAACACAAGTATTCTGATTAATCAATGTTGAGTTTACCCTAACACATGAACATAATCTCTTATATTAAAGCAGTGTTTCTCAACCACGTTACTGGAGGACCACCAGCACTGCATGTTTTGGATGTCTCCTTTGTCTGTTACACCCATAACAGGTACTTCAGTCTCTGCTAATGAGCTGATGATCTGAATCAGGTGTGTTTGTTTAAAGAGACATGGAAAATGTGCAGAGCTGGTGGTCCTTCAGGAACGTGGTTGAGAAACACGGCATTAAAGGGATAGTTCACCCAAAAATGAAAATTCTGTCATCATTTACTCACTCTTCACTTGTTCCAAACCTCTTGTTGAACACAAAACAAGATATTAAAAAAAAACCCTGTAACCATTGACTACCATAGTATTTGTTTTTCCTACTATTGAAGTCAATGCTAACTATCCTCTTTGGTGTTTAACAGAAGAAAGACACTGATAAAACTTTTGGAACCACTTAAAGGTGAGTAAAAAGTAAGTAAATGTTCATTTTTGGGTGAACTATCCCTTTTCGTTCAGATAAACGGCACTTTGTTAGATTAAAAATATTTAAATAATACCAAAAATACTGCTTATTGAGACTGAATATGTGCTTTAAATCATGGGGGTTTTCAAACACTAGGCACTAAGTAGTGTTGATATGCATTACAAAATGGGATGGCAGTCACATCCTTGCACATGTATCAGTGTCGTGTTTCAGTGTCATACCAATACTGCCGTTGTCCCAACAAGTCCTCATTACATGGATGATTTTCCTCAGCTAACCCAAGACTTGCGGTTTTCCCCCTTGCGTGCTCCAGAGTCTCCTTTGGCCATCGCTGTAAGGGCTGCCAGGTTGGGACTAGATCCTGAAAGGTTCTGCTTGTGTTTCTGCCTCAGCCGTTTAGCGGTTCCCATTGCTTTTGTAAGTCGATTTGGTCTCACCAGAACGCCATAACCTGGGTTGCAGTGGAAGTAATGGCGACCGCCAACCGAACCGTCATTTTTACCTTCAAATGAAGAAGAGTGTTATTATTTGGTGGTGCATATGAATGTAAAACAGATGTCTACTGATTATTGAATTAGACCATTTTTGGCAATTGGAAGAATTGGTTAGTGGACTGTTGTGAAGTCTATTGACCTTATTCTGCAATGCAGAAGTGCACACGTTTCTGAGATTGTTTAAGAACTTCCTAGTCATTTCTCACATAGGTGAGTTGGAATAATGAACGGCAAAAAACAGTCAAACTACTTGTTCTATAAACTACTTGATCTCTGTTCATGACTATACATAAAAAATAGAATAATATAATAAGAAAATGTCAGTTTGCAACATCAAGCAGCAGAACGAGCTGTTTTTTAATGTCTTAAAATCAATGGAAGTTAATGAAAGCGGTAGTCTCGAGCCAAAATGATTCCACCCGCTCGTACATCAAGAATAAGGTCAATACAAGTGTTACAAGTACCTTAAATTTATTTGTAAGGTACTAGTAAGCATCATCTCAAATGCCACGAAATTGCAACCAGTGTTTTTACCTTGATATGAAGTTTGTAGAATATGAGAGAAACACTTGCAAAATGCTTCCATGATTATGGGATTAGACATGGTCTCTAATAATTGGAGGTATGGTTGTTAAAAGTATCGATCTTGGTACCAATCGATACTGAAATTTTAAAAACACCCGTTTCCTGCTAACATTTGAGCACTGTTGTGATCTTCATGGCACGTTCTAACATAAAACATTGCTGATTGATCATTGTGTTCACATGCTCAACAGATTTGACTCTGATTGGCTTCGAAGGTCATCGCTTCACCAGAGAACGTGCTCAAACTTTAGCAGTGTGATTGGCGTTTTTAAAATTTAAATGTAAAATTTCAGTATCGATTCAACACAATTCAATTTGATACTTTCAAAAACCCTAATTAAAGAAGTTATCCCAAGGGTTGTATAAACCTCCTTCTTGGAAAACCTGTAGAGTATATCTTCATATTGTCAAAATACATCTGCCCAGAGGCTTCTAGTTACCCTAAAGACTCTGATCATCTTGGCTCAGGTGTGTTTTATTGGAGGGCAAAAGAAAAAGTGACCCTCAAGGAGTGAGAATGGACAACTCCGAGTTAGCACTGTTCTCAGAAATACTAAACCACCAAGTTCAAACCACTGCTCTTTTTTAGCATATAAATAAAGACTACCAGCTAGTGGGCATAATTTTGTAAACTGTAAATTTAATAAGTCACTAGTAAGCACTATTTTGAATCATAGAAAACTGCAAGTCCACAATAAGAGCAACTTTTAGGACCAGAGTTGGATTTCTCAAAAACATCATAAGCCTAAGTAGATCATAGAAGCCATTGGCATCAATTATCTATTATGAACCACCTAGGCATATATAACCCATTTGGGAAATTCAGCCCTGGCTAACACGGTAAGATCCATGTGGTACTCTTGGATCTACTGACAGTCAAGTTTTGCACGTAAATGTTCCATTAAACAACATTTGCAAATTTTGTCAGGAAACATCTTTCCGGACTGGAGAATGATGATGATGATAGTATTGCAGATTCTGTTGATCTACTGAATTCATAAGCATTACCAACCTGCTGGAACATCAAGTTCCACTCCAACCCAAACGCCCTTTGCAAAGTCAGTCTGTCCAACGTAACGGACAGTTCCAGTTTTATTGGTGCCCACAGTAACATATTCCCCCTCTTTTAGCCAGTCTGGAGCCTCAAGGCTTTCCTCGGAATCCGAAAGGATCTCCAGTCTCTCTTGAGAATCATTCAGTGCCGATAAAGACTCCATGTGTTTAGTTTTACCCTCCTCATCTTCTTCACGTAGGATCCCTTTGAAAGACTTCAGGCCAGAGGACTTGACTTTGTGGATCTGGAAAGGGTTGGCGGTGGGAGCAGCAGTGGACTTGATGGTGTTGGAAGGTGCTGATGGCTTATTCTTCACTGGCACTGATGGCTCCGATGGTTTTGAGGCAGCTGATGGTGTTGATGAGGCTTTGGTTCTTGAATGAGATGTTTGGCCAGATGATGAGACAGTGTCATTTTGGTCATTGGTTTTAGAGGTTTCTTGAGGTGAGGATGCAGAAACAAGGAGTTTCTGAGAAGATGCATCTTGAAGAAACTCCTGACCATGTTCTTCTGATGCCTGGGATACTGTAAATATCTGTTCTCCATGCTCAGGGTGTGCTGGTTCAAGTTTTGACCGATGCTCTAGAGATGTGCTGCTATTTGGCACAATCGCATCATATGCTTTTGGTTCAGTCTTTTTGGAAATAGGCTTGTCTACTTTATCCTCCGTGCTGTTGGGGGGAGCGGGATCATTCAAGGCTGCACACTCAGAGAGAGTTGCGGTTGAGACACTTGTGGAGATGTATCCGCTCGAGACGTCACTGATGGAACTGTTTTTGGAGTCACCAACTGGGCTTTGCTTTGGGTCTTCAATTTCTACAGGGCCAAGAGGTGGAACCTCCTCAATCTTTGAAGAAACAGGACGAAGTTCAGCCTCTACCACTTCTGAAGAATCATAAACGGGTGTTTCCTCTCTGACTTCCGAAGAAACAGATGAGGGTAAAGCTTCCTCGACCTCTGGAGAAACAGGAGAAAGTCGAGCCTCTTCAAATTCTGAAGGAAGAGAAAAAGGTTTATCCACTCTGACATCTGGAGAAACAGTTAGAGGTAAAACCCCTTCGTCCTTAGAAGAAACAGAAGGAGGTAGATCCTCATCAACCTTTGTAGAAACAGATGAACATTGAACCTCTTCAACCTTTGTAGAAGGTAGAACCTCCTCAACCTCTTGGGAAACAGGAGAAAGTCGAGCCTCCTCAAATTCTGGAGAAAGAGAAAGAGGTGTATCCTTTCTAATCTCTGGAGAAACAGTTGGAGGTAAAACCCCTTCATCATATGAAGAAACAGAAGGAGGTAGAACATCCTCAACCTTTGAAGAAACAGGAGGAGGTAGATCCTCATCAACCTTTGTAGAAACAGACGAACATAGAACCTCCTTAACCTTTGTAGAAGAAGGTAGAACCTGCTCAATGTCTTGGCAAACAGATGAAGGTAGTGCCTCAACTTCTTGGGAAATAGACAGAGATAGAGCCTCCTCAACTTTTTGTAAAACAGATGGAGGTAGAACCACTAGAGAAAGTTTAGTAGGTAGAACTTCCGGAAGAATCTCCTCAATGTTTTCTGAATTCTCTGAAACTGGAGTCTCCATAACTTGGCTCTGAGGAAATGACAGGGATCAAGCTAATTAATATTTATGCAATATTAAAAACAACTTTAAAGTTAGCCACTGCACTACATAACCAGATAAAGCTCCTCATACAGAGCTTCCTAAAATACATGCAGACTCACTATCTGGTTGTCAGATGTGGTTTCTGAGAATATTGTGGATGCCTCAGTGTTCTCTACTCCAGCAGGAATAACCGGCAATATGGGCACAAAGGAAGCAGATTCTGATTGGTTGCATTGAGCAGCATCTTCTGATGGAGTCTTCAACATAAAACACATCCAAATTTACAAGCACAAATTATATATTTTACTGAAAGACAAAATTATATTATCTAATAGGGATACACCAAATGTATTGACCGCCAATATTTATCGCCTGATATTGGGTTAAACAAACCTATCGGCAATAATATGAAAAAGAGTTGGACTTCTTTTGAATAATCCAATGTTTTTCTCAAAGCAAAATTATTCAATACTTGCAAAACACTAAATATAATCTGTACAAAATATCAGATCTGAGTCTAACATGTACAAAATATCAAATATGTGTTGGGAAAGCTGATGGTTGTGCACTATGCTCAAGCGCTAGCACAAAACCATTGGTTAATTTGGGCTAAAACGTCTTGGACAATAAAAGACACCAACTGAACTTGAGTATTTTTCTGGAGCAGCAAAATTCATTAATTTTCCTTCGGCTTAGTCCCTTATATATCAGGGGTCGCCACAGCGGAATGAACCGCCAACTATTCCAGCATATGTTTTACGTAGCGGATGCCCTTCCAGCCACAACCCAGCACTGGGAAACACCCATGCACTCTGAAATTCACACATGCACTCATACACTACGGCCAATTTTGTTTACCCAATTCACCTATAGCGCATGTGTTTGGACTGTGGGGGAAACCGGAGCACCCGGAGGAAACCCACGCCAACCAGGGAGAACATGCAAACTCCACATACACTGAAAAAAATTGTTTCTGTAAAATTGCTGCAAACAATTTTTATGGGCTGAATTTAAACAAACAAATTAAATTTAGTAATGTTCAACTTATTTTGTTTGTTTAAATTCAGCCCAAATAAATTGTTTACAACCACTAAAAGATTTAAAAGATTTAGTAAATCCAATGAATCATCTTTGAATAATTTTTTTCAGTGTAGTAATGCCAACTGGCCCAGCCAGAACTCGAACCAGCGACCTTCTTGCTGTGAGGCGACAGTGCTAACTACTGAGCTACCGTGCCGCCCCTAGCAAAATTGATCATTTACATGAAGCAACAGCACAGGCTTTATTTGTTAAGTTTATTAAATAAATATGTTCTATTACATGTCAAACAAAAGTTAATAGCTTGTACTGTATGCAACTGACCAACATCGGTATCAAAATCAGCCAAACGTTTTTGGGTGATATCGGTATCGGCCAAAGAAAATAACTCGTATTGATGAATCCCTATTATCTACATTAACAAATGTTACGATTAATAATTTTCAAACAATTCATTGAATCAATACTTTATATAAATAGGTTCCTACCAAACCGACCAGTCCAGAGCTGCCGATGTCTTCAAGACTGACAGACTGTACAATAATACGTGGCACATTCTTCAAGAAAATAAGAGCAAAAATATTATTTGTTGTTTTACAAGAAAAAAAAACACATTTAGTTAAAAAAGAAAAACGTTTGTTTAAAAAATTTAAAATTATTCAACAATTATGTATCATTATTACAATCTATAAAACTCTTGTTAACACTACTTGTTGCAGATTTGAACTTTTCAACATCCGAAAAAATTAGACCCTTCCTTAACAGATCATGCTGCTTAACTTTTAGTCCAAGCTCTTGTAATTTCAAGGCTGGACTACTGCAATGCTCTTCTAGCTGGTCTCCCATCCTGCACTCTCAAGCCTCTACAGATGATCTGGAAAGCTGCAGCTCCTCTGGTCTTCAATGAACCCAAGAGAGCCCATGTAACACCCCTCTTTATCACACTGCATTGGTTACTGGTTGAAGCTCGGATCAAGTTCAAATCACTGATGCTTGCTTACAAGACAGCCACTGGCACTGCACCCTCTTACCTCCACCCGCCCTGAAGGTCTACATCCCCTCCAGGAGCCTCCGATCAGGGTGAGAGCACTGCCTTGTGGTGCCATCGCAGAGAGGCTATAAATCACTCTCCAAAACCTTTTCATTCAATGTTCCCTGCTGGTGTAATGATCTTGCCATTCCCGCTTGGACTGCAGATACACTGGTATCCTTCAAAGTACAACTAAAAACCCATATTCTTCTGAGAACACCTGAACCCCGGTGAATAATACCAAAACCATCAATAGAAGCACTTTCTCTCTCTCTCTTTCTCTCACTCCTACTCTAGCACTAAATTCTCTGAGCACAAACAAGTTACTTTGAATAACTAGCACTTCTTGTGTGTATTGCCTCTTGTTGTTGAATCTCTAAATGCCTCCTCAATTGTAAGTCGCTTTGGACAAAAGCGTCTGCTAAATGACTAAATGTAAAAGTAACACTACAGTATGTGATATTTTCTCATATATTAATGTTTAGAGTCCCAGCAGTTGTTGTTACCTGCTGAAAGGCCGCAGGAGACGGCAGATCTTTCTTCTCGTCTTTCTTAGATAACAGAGACTTGAACATCTTGGGTACTGGAGACACTAGAGCTTTCACTGGGGAAAAATAAGATGCAGCCAATCCTGAGAGACCTGCAGGAACACGGGTTTGAGGAGCAGCAGAAGAGAGAAAGATGGACAGACAGAAGAAAAGCAGAGGAGAAAAGAGCAGGAATCCCATTTGAGTGACAAAAGAATGCAAAGATGAAGCTTAAAGGGGTAGTTCACCCAAAACTTAAAATTGTGTCATCCTTTACTCGTTCCAAACCTGAGTTTCTTTCTTTTGTTGAACACAAAAAGGACGATATTCTGAAGAAAGCTGATAACCTGTTACCATTGACATCCATAGTAGGAAAAACAAATACTATGGAAGTCAATGGTTACAGGTTTTCAGCTTTCTTCAAAATAATCTTCAACAGAAGAAAGAAACTCAAAAGGTTGGAATCACCTGAGGGAGAGTACATTTTCATTTTTTAGTGAACTATCTAGGCCTGTCACGATATCTATTTTTTGTTGCATGATATATTGCACCAGAATTTATTGCGATAAACAATATTATTGTCATTTTAAGACCATTTTATGCCACTCATACAAATGGCAATATAATAGCATCCTAATTCAAGTCCACTCTTTCAAAGAACACATATTTTATCCTTAAGAATAGTTCATATAATTATAGTCATTTTGACAATTAAATTTTTTTTACAGTGTAGGAAGTGGAATCAGAATATGAAAACATTTATCCTAAACAAATGATAATAATGAATGTTAACAAAAAGTGGAAGGAAACAAGAACTACACTGCAAAAAACGTTGGGTTCCACCCAATTCCTTCATGTTGTCCCAACACAAATCAATTAAGTTCTTTGTTTTTACAAATGTATGTGGATTGAACATAAAATAATTAAGTTGTCACAAAAAAAACCTTAAGAATTGTGTTGTTTCAACTTGTTTTAAATAAGTAGTTTAAACAAGCAGTTACTGTATATAAGTTATAAAGTTATATTTTTAACAAAGACATTTTAGACTAAATACTATACGACATTAGCGTAAACACAATAGTGCTTTTATTTAACCATAATTAAAATAATTGAGGTCATGTTCATGTGTTGTGCGATAAGGCGATATATTGATTATTGTGACAGGCCTAGAACTATCCCTTTAAAATACTGAAGCTGCTCAGCTCTTCCAGTGAGGACATATCATGCAAATAAAGTCCTTTACACTTGCAATTCCTTTTATTCCTTATTAAAACCTACTTTAGAACTATTTGATGGAATGCACTAAAGTACTGCTCCATAAATCCTGAAGTGCTGAGTTAATGCCCAAGCCAAAGACACTTACAGTATAACAGATCTAAGACACTTAGGACAGTTTACCCCAAACTTAAAATTCTGTCATCATTTACATGTTCCTGTTTGACTTGCTTTCTTCAGTAAGATATTTAGAAAAATGCTTAAAAACTGTAACCATTGACTTCCATAGTATTTGTTTTAACTACTAAGGAGGTCAATGGTTTTCGTTAGAATATCTTCTTTAGTGTTCAACAGAATAAAGAAACTCAAAAAGCTTTAGAGTAAATACGGAGTAAATTTGTATTTTTGGGTGAACTATGCCTTTAAAAAACAATTTTTGCTTGCGTTTATTGCCAGCGTTTTTCTAAATATTTTTCGGCATTAATACCCAAGCAATTTTCACTGGCGATGAGCTGAGTGAACATGCAAAATCACTCCCTGACGTCAGATGGCGCTCAATGAACTTGCAAGTCATGAAAGAAACGTGAAATTAAACTCACCATCGAATCTTATTTGATCTGCGATTTGTTTTGTAGTCGCTGTTGCATTTATAATAGAGCTTTTTGTGTTCAGACACCAATGAAAAGGCAGCTCTACATTCATCTCGCCTCAGTGCATCTGTTTCTATTAGGAATTAAAGCGATTGTGTGCTCGCCTATACCGTTTTGTGCTTGAACATCACCAAGTCATGTTTATAGTAACTTTAGCAGCTCTAGGCAGGTTTTTGTTTGTTTGTTTAATGCCATCCCAGCATCTATGACTATTTTCATAATGAGAAAAAGACTACTGTAGATCAGCGTTTCCCAACCCTGTTCCTGGGGGCACACCAACAGTACATATTTTGGATGTATCCCTTATCTAAACCATTAATTTCGGCTTTTGGAGTCTCTTCTGATGAGTTGATTCAGGTGTGTTTGATTAGGAAGAGGTTGAAAATGTGTACTGTTGGTGTGCCTTCAGGAACAGGGTTGGGAAACACTGCTGTAGATATCAATTATATTAAGGTTTACTGTTTATTTTTGCTAAACTTTTGCTAAAACTGTATTTGAATTAACTGTGGTAAGTTTAAAAAATAAATAAATAAAAATCGCTTTAAGAGAACAAACTGAATAAAATACGTTTCTCACAGAATTAAAGCTGACACAATCAAATAAAGCATGCATGATAGTTAAAGTGCTTTAATAAATAGAGCATGCTGGAGGATCTTTTCCAAGTATAAAAAATTTGTGTCATCATCCTGGAGTGACTAAAAGTGGCAATCTCATTGGTGGACCAGTTTTTGACCCAGTATGTCAAAAAAAAAAAAAAAAAAAAAAAAAAAAAAGAGTGCAATAGGCGTGCAGTATTATTTTTGATTTACCGGTATTTATTTATTGAAGTTTTTACATTTACCGTTTTGTGCGTCCTTTGTTTAGTCATGAGGCATTAAACTTCGGCTGAAAGTGCGAGTGAAAAGTGTCCCAGTGTGAACGGGCCTTTATAACAAGTAACACATTTTGACAACCAGACTTATGCTATATCTGAAATAAAGTGATGCTTGTTGACAATGACATGGTGCTAAATAGTTGTTAAGGTGTCACCGAGTCTTCTTTTAGCATGTTGCTAAGGTCTACCAAGCATCTCTTTATTGTCGTGTTGGCATATTACACAGCCAAACTCTCAAAGTCAAACTCTAGCAGCTAATATAAGCTTTGTCTTACCTGTAAATAGAAAGGTACACTGTAAAAGAGGATAAGCACCGTTACCTGGCTCTGAGTTTTTACTTTGCACAGACGATGAGTGAGATATGCTCTTTGGGAATGATGTTGGCACAGAAATATCCTGACGACTGTCCCCGCCACCCTGCAAGAAAGCCAAAATGCGGACATAAACCACCATTGTGATAAAAGAAACTTTTTAAATACATTTTTAAATATAACTTTGATTTTTTTTTTAAAAAGGCTTTTATTGTGCTGTTACAGTGTTCTTGGAGTTGTTAGGATGTTGCTAAGATGTTCTGA